>PITA01028813.1:0-18774 GCA_004023965.1 Spilogale gracilis | reverse complement strand
TTGCAGAAATGACTGTTCATGTCTTCTGCCCATTTCTTGATTAAATTCTTTGTTCTTTGGGTGCTGAGTTTGATAAGTTCTTTATGGATTTTGCATACTAGCCCTTTACTTGATATGTCATTTTCAAATATCTTGTCCCATTCTGTCAGTTGTCTTTTGGTTCTGTTGACTGTTTCCTCTGCTGTGCAAAAGCTTTTGATCTTGATGAAGTCTCAATAGTTCATTTTTTGCCCCTGCTTCCCTTGCCTTTGGCAATGCTTCTAGGAAGAAGTTGCTATGGCTGAGGACCAAGAGGTTGCTGCCTGTGTTCCCCTCAAGGTTTTTGATGGATTCCTGTCTCATACTGGGGTCTCTCATCCATTTTGAGTCTATTTTTGTGTGGTATAAGGAGATGGTCCAGTTTCATTCTTTTGCATGTGGATATCCAATTTTCCCAACACCATGTGTTGAGGAGGTTGTCTTTTTAACATTGGACATTATTTCCTGCTTTGTTGAAGATTAGTTTACCATAGGGTTGGAGGTCCATTTCTGGGCTCTCTATTTTATTCCATTGATCAATGTGTCTGTTTTTGTGCCAGTACCGTACTGTCTTGATGATTACAGCTTTGTAATAGAGCTTGAACTCTGGTATTGTGATGCCACCAACTTTGGTTTTCTTTTTCAACATTCCTGTAGCTATTTGGGGTCTTTTCTGATTCCATACAAATTTTAGGATCATTTGTTGCTATGGCTGCTTTAAAGGATTATGTGACATTTATATGAATTTATATATTGATGTACTTATTCATTAATCCATTCATTTAAAAATGTATTGAGTATTAAGGATTGCACACTGTGATAATAGTCATAATCATAAGATAGGCACAGTCCTTTTCTTCTTTCATCCGACATGAAAGCAGACACTTAGAGCAAGTCTTTGAAGGTAACTAAATTACTTCAAAGTTGTGATGATCAAAGCATGATAGCTTACATTGTTATAATTTTACTTATTAAAAATATTAGAAACTAAATGAGTCTATATTATCTTTTGACATTATTAAAATATAGCTATATCAAATGTTTAATTTTCACTTGCAACAGTTTTAGAAAACAAAGGGATTAAATTTTAAAACACTGTCAAAGATCCATATCTATTATTTTTGATAGTGAAATAGAGAAGTTGATATTTACCAATTTGATTGATAAAGATAAGATTTTCAAGGAACTTCATGAATTTTTAATCTCTAGGTTTGCATTAGGTCTTTTAAAAAAATCTCTACTCAAGAACAAAAATGTACCCCAAGGTTTATAGCAAGATTATCTATGGCAAATTATGGAAGTGGCTTTACTGTCCATTGACTAATGAATGGATAAAGAAGAGGTGAGATATAGATACACACACACACACACACACACACACACACACACACACACACTGGGATATTACTTAGCCACAAAAAAGAATAAATTTTTTGCCATTTGCAAAGACTTGGGTAGAGCTACAGAGTATTATGCTAAGCAAAACAAGTCAGAGATAGACAAATACCATATGATTTCACTTATCTGTGGAATTTAAGAAACAAAATAAACAAATATAGGGAAAAACATGAAAGAGAGGCAAACCAAAAAAGACCTTAACTGTAGAAAACAAACTGATGGTTATCAGAGGGGAGGTGAAGGTGATAGGGACAGGTGATAGGGATAAGGAGGGCACTTATGATGAACACTGGGTATTATATAGAAGTGTTGAATAATTATATTGTACTGAAACTAATGTTACGTTATATGTTAACTACCTGTAATTTAAATAAAACCTTTAAAAAATAATTAAAAAAGAATACTCCATTCATGTAACATTATATATCTTTAAAGCCCTTTATTTTAATTGCAACAAACAAACCAATATAAAGCTGCCATTCAGTACTTGTTATAAAGCTTTAAAAGAATTAATTTTGCTATTATATTACTCTGTTAACAAGTAAAAAAAGTAAATAGTCAATCATTGTTGTTAATAATAGCTAACCCATTCTGTTATTTTATTTACCTTTTTTTTTTTAAGAGGGAGGGGCAGGAAGGGCAGAGAGAGAGAGAGAGAGAGAGAGAGAGAGAGAGAGAGAATCTTAAGTAGGTTCCATGCCCAGTGTGGAGCTGAACATGGGGTTCGATCCCAAGACCCTGCAACCACAACCTGAGCCAGAACCAAGAGTCAGACACTTAACCAAGTCACCCAGGCATCCCTATTTTATTTACAATAAGAGTTATCTACACTTTAATATATATAAAGATTTTTGATAAGAATTGTTAAACTCATGCTTAATGATTAGGTATGTTTAGAATTGAAGAATTTGTATTTCTGGATGGTAAATTTGGTAGCAATAAATTGTGAGAGACAAAATACACAGGACAACTATTATGGCTTTTTCAATCCATTGCAATAAATAGAATATTCAGTATTACAATTATTTTCAAAAACATTTGGAGTCAGCATTGAGTCTTATGAGAATCATGAGGAAGGATGGAGACTAGTCCCAATTTGAGTCACAGAAGGAAGATGAAAGCAAATCTTTTCCTGGATTACTCAAGAGTGGAATGGGCTTTTGCATTTTGCTGTTTCTGGGATCACAGTAGAATGAAATTTCTCAACCAACACTGCTTTCTGGGAGTACAAACTCAGATAAAATTCAACATTATCAATTTCCTCTTTTATTAAGATGAATAAAAATAATATGACCCTAAATAAGTAAGAGGCAAAATTAAACCTTTCGAATAGAGTGAAGCATGATCTAAGACACAGTTTCCAAGAGATTCTTTTTAGAGTTTTTCCTTTAACACTAGTTGGACTATCTGTTGAAAGATGTGGTAAAGATCTGGTTTTCTTTTAGGGTCTTGGAGTTCAGGCATCTAAAAGAGGAATAACTAAAATGGAAAAAAAAGAAAAAAAAGAAATAGTAACATAAAAGGTTATATTAAAGTTCCAATGTTAATTCTGACGATATCAATATTATGTATTTAAAAAGGTCTATAAAGAAAAATCTTTTACTTTTACAGCACAACTGCTAGAGTTTCCTGATGTTCTTAAGCTAAGATACCAAATTCTTGGTAATGTTATTCAAGTCTTTTTTACCTCTTATATAAGAACCTACCTGAATCCAAACATTTTCTCAGACTTCCTTAGTGGTCCACACATCAGTGTGTTCATGAAAGAACTGGTCCATCCATGGTTTGCTGTTGTGGAGTTTTCTATGGTAGAAGCTAATACCAAGTCATTGAGCTACATTCAGTTCGGAGGTTTGGATCCATAGGATAGAAGGGCCAACTTCAAGACAACCTAATGTCCAAATGGGGATCTGAGCAGGTCAATTTTTATTTTTCAGTGCTGCCTAGTCAGGCAGGGGGAAGAAAAATTGGAAAGGTTAGATTGGAGAATTATGGCCAAAGAATTGAAAATTGGTAAGGATTAACAATTTGATCTTATACTAAGCTAAGGAAATTGAGGGGTGTTTTTTGATGTAAGGAGAGAATGAGTCAATTAAATTTCTTCCAGATAAAATAAAATGTGTGTGTGTGTGTGTGTGTGTGTGTGTGTGCACGCATGTGTGTGTTTATATATACACCCACACACATTGGTTACTTGCAATAACTAGGAAGGGTGTGCTAGAGAAGTTGCATAGTTTTCTACTTACAAAGAAAATTTTATTGTACAATTACCCCTCTTTTGATTAAAAGTAACCTCAAAAAAGATTATTTTTTATTAAAAATAAGACTGGTATTATTATTGTTGACTTAATCATTTATAGAGGAGAGCAAAGAATGGAAATTCACTTTGTAAACATTCTTAAATTTATTTTGCTGGAAAATTTTATAAAGAATCTCATATTGGACTTTCACAAGCCTCTTGACAGTATGAAACTAAGCTATAAATGCTTCATCAGATCTCACCTGGAGTGCCTGTAAATTTGGGTAAATCCCTTTCTTCCTTAAGTATGCTAAAAAATCCTAAGTCCAGGTCTGCCAAAAAAAAATGATTTTTACTTATGTGAAAGATCAAGAATTCTGTAATCCAGATACCAGGCCAGTTTTCTCAATAAGACCCCTAAACTTAGTTTCTTAAAACTATTTGGTCATATATAATGATATTAACATCATCCTCAAGTGTAACATTATAGGGAAAACTGAGTTACATAATCAATATTTCCAATTACTTTACCTCCTGGTAAAATGGAGGAAAGATTCTTATGGAACTTATGTAAGTAATTATATTGCCTTAAAAATAAGGATACTGGGGCGCCTGGGTGGCTCAGTTGGTTAAGCAACTGCCTTCGGCTCAGGTGTGATCCCGGAGAGCCGGGATCGAGTCCCACATGGAGCTCCCTGCTCGGCGGGAAGCCTGCTTCTCCCTCTCTCAGTCCGCTTGCTTGTGTTCCCTCTCTAGCTGTGTTTCTATCAAATAAATAAAATCTTAAAAAAAAAAAACACACACACACACATTATAAAAAAAAAAAAATAAGGATACTGAATAACAGTTCCCAAATTCTGGAGAATCACGCAGGGAGAAAAACTGTACATAATTAATACATTCTACATTTCTGTTTTTTAAATTATTATTATTATGGCCTGTTTAAATCTTATGATTTATAGATTATTTAATAGAAAAGATGGGGTTTCTTATATGGCCAGAAAATAAAACATGAAAACATTAGTAGTATACCAAACAAAACCCATATTTATGTCATCAGTTAATTCAAAATTATTGCAGATGTCAATAAAAATACTCAGCAAGGGGCGCCTGGGTGACTCAGTTGGTTAAGCGACTGCCTTCGGCTCAGGTCATGATCCCGGAGACCCGGGATCGAACCCCATATTGGGCTCCCTGCTCGGCGGGAAGCCTGCTTCTCCCTCTCTCACTCCCGCTGCTTGTGTTCCCTCTCTGGCTATGTTTCTCTCTGTCAAATAAATAAAATCTTAAAAAAAAAAAAATACTCAGCATGCATTTTTGGGTCTCTGTTGCTTCATTTTGTTTTCCTATATTCTGTTTTTAGACATTGGATACTACAAAAGACATTTTATTAATGCCTGAGTAATCTATTTGTTCAAATTATATTAATGTAATGTTCAGTAGTAAAATAAATGATTTTATTTATTAGCATGATCAGCATATTGGTATTGTTTACAGACTAAAGTACAATTTGCCTAAGACAATAAGAACTGCAGCAAAAAAAAAAATACTATATATGATGGTTTTAATTGGTAGCTTCTACTTACTTGAATTCCAGAGCCTATTTTTAAAGCTTAATTTACATATCTTCATGTGAATTCCATGCTCGTAAAAGGCAAAAAATTTACAGTCTCAGAGAACACCATCTCCAGCTTGACCACCAAGCCATTACAGGATAAGCAGTGGCTACAGAAATCTGCCCTAGCTTGTATTAAGTGTTCTCCATCAGGAAGAAGGTCCTCACCCAATAACTCAAACAAACTGATCTTGGACTCCCAGCCTCCAGACACTTGGGAAATGAGTTTCTGTTGTTTATACACCACCAAGTCTGTGGTATTTTCTTACAACAGTGTTAAGGGACTGAGATTGATAGATATGTTCTTACTTGAATATAAAACATATCTTTCAATATGTTATTATTATCTAACCATGACATAAGGCATCTAAAAATATTTTTATGCCAATGGAACTCTTTAGCCCAATTCTTCAAGTACAAGGTATTTAGTAATATCCCAAAAAATATTCTGTGTGTTACACTGAATATTAAACTAGATAGAGAAACTTTGGGTTGATTTTCAAAATAAATCCAGTAACTTGGTAAATAAATTAACTTAAACATAATTTGATAAATTAAATACCCAATTAAAATACTAGGTAAGTTTTATTAAATAAATGTCTGAAGATACAAGATAATGATGATATATTTCCTTTTAAACTATTAGGGTTTTCAATTGGTGTTTGTTGATATATGAATCTCATTTGAAATTTCTTAACAAATTCCTCTTTATCAAAGGAAAATAAAAACTTTTTACTCCATTCTTCAGTTCTTCATTGAACCTTGCTTTTACTGATACTGTTAAAATTTATTAGAGCCCTGTGCTCCTAGACAGCAGTGATGGTTGACAAATGCCCCCTCTTTCTACCATCCAAGAAAGGGCCACCCTGTTCTTGAAATAATTCATTTTATTTGATGTGGTTTACAGAAGACTTTTGCCATGAATACCTATAACATCTTTCTATACTGTGGGGTTGTTACCTGTTTGTTGGCTCCTTTTTCTTTTGCATATTGGCTTGGCCATAGTTTTGAATTCCCCGGTAGAATGTCAAAATAACTGCTGTATGTGACTTCCGACCACAGATTTAGAGAGGCCTTAATGCCTTCTCTTTCCTTTCCCTTTTTTCTGGCTGGATGCTGATGCTAATAGCCATAGGCAAAGCCAGTGAGAGAAGACTTCTTGAATTACTTCCGAAAGGAGAGCCAGTCACTAGAAAACCAATTAACTGACTAACACCCATTTGGATTATTACAGGAATACAAATAAATTACTTGTGATAGTCTCCTGGAAATTGTTACATCTTAAGTGAAACATTTCTTACATATACAAATGATGAAAAGGTTCATTCTACTCTACTATGAATCTCCCCCTTCCCCCTGGTCCTTACTTATTTTCCTGAACCAGGCATGTATATCTGACAACTAAAGATTATTATTTTCTCTCAAATTGCTTTTCTATTTCAGTAGATTTCTTTACCACATATGCACAAATGTTAGTCTACATCTGGTGGCTATCATAGATTAGATAGAGTATTTAATTTAACCTTTCCAGGTTGCAAAGAAAAAAATACTGTCATACACCTTCAAGTGACAGAGATTTTGGTTTATGAGGATAATGGAGACATAGGAGGCCTGGAAAATAAATTGGCAGTTGTATAATTCAACCTTTTGATAATGTGAGTATCATTAGAGTTTCATAGCTCTCATCATTTTTTCCCCTTAGAACTATTTGTAATTGTCCCATTCTAGTGACCTAGTACTCCTACGTGCTCACATTCCACATCTAAAAGATTTTCTCCACTGTAAGACCTAAGTGTATTGAAAACCTCTCAAAGAGATACTGTTAACCAAAGATACAGGGCATCAACATATGTTTTTTGTAACTTATTCTCTTCCAACTTATAAATCTTTGAGATATCTTTTTGGTATTTCTTTTATAAACTTATAAGTCTGTGTGCACATTGGCCTCTGCATGGCTATACCATCAATTATCACCCCTTGGCAACTGTTTTGTGTCTACCCACTCATTAAGAAAGATTCTAATTTGATCCATTAGTCACTAAATAATATGGATTGCTTATTATATATTATTACCTGTTCTACAATTTTAGATATTATTTAAATTTTCCTTAATAAAATTTACTAGAAGTTAATAATGTTTTTCTTATTTTGGAGATGATGAAAGTAAAAGCTAAGTAACTTTTCTAAGATCACATAGCAATGAAGATGGGAGAGAATTTAAATACCACTGGATATTGTCTTTCACAATTGATCTCTGAGCAAATGGGGAAGGACACAATTCTCTTTGGCTGAGGTGTTAATTTCTGACTCAGTTAGTGGTATGCAAGATGGCAGTGTCATCTGAGAAACAGCATGAAGACCTCCACTAAAATACAGAGTCTTTCCCTCAGAAGAAGACTTAGTATATCAAAGTGATTCAAATACTGTATGCTGTTTTGTCCCAATATCAGATATATCAGTTCCTTCTCTTTCTCTCTAATCCTCCCTCCTACACTACCTCCCCCATCCCTAACTTCGTCTCTGTCTCATTTTAACACTCTTCTCAGGCACATGCGCACTACAGATTATTTAAGTAAAGTCCTGTGTTATAATATGATAATTAATGGCAGATAATGATAGTTTCTTCCTCTTTTATTTTAAATTTGAAGACTATTGAGGACAAAGGAATTAATTTAAATTTGCAAGCTCTCATTATAATATAATGATGGCAGTAATATAAAGTCCAGTACTATGCTATAATTTAGAATCATAAAACTATAGAAGTGCTATATTGCAAATAGCTCTAAATTTAAAAAAAATAAATAAATTAGAAGAGGGTTTAGATTTTCAAAAGATAAAGCAGACAAAAATGACTTGCTTATACTTTGTGTGAACATATATACTTAGGTTATTTTGCATTTGGCACTTTTTAAAAATCCCAACTCTTGCTGTACAAATGTGTGAATTAATAGCTGGTATTTAATGTTAAAAAGATGTGTAATTTGTCACATTGGGATATACTTTAAATGTGTATTTGTGTTGTACCATGTCATAAGCCAATGAGATATTCTCCAGTTTGACACATCAGAAATGCAATTTAATTCTGCAAAACAAGTACAGGAAAGGGATAGCTATTTTTGGCTTCACAGTATGAACATACAGAAGTTGCTTTTTCAGTTGTTTAAGTCACATAATTTTATTAAGTGAGACCATGAAATGCTGGGGAAAAAAAGCAGTGTGAATTCTTGTACTATTCCAACATTCTCTGCTGTTTGCCTATAATCGTCAATGAGATGGTTCTGCAGAGTTAGAAAGTTTATGTTTTTATAGAGAAAACAAAATTAGCAGATTTACAAGTACGAATTAATATTGTCTGAAATGTGCCAAGATGTCACCGAGTTAATTACGACATGAAAAATTAAGTATTATATTGTATTATTATAGGTTTCTTTTTCTTTTTTTAAAGACTATTTATTTGACAGAGAGAGATCACAAGTAGGCCAAGAGGCAGGCGGAGTGAGAGGGGTAAGCAGGCTCCCTGCTGCGCAGAGATCCCAACAGGGCCTCCATCGCAGGACCCTAAGATCATGACCTGAGCCAAAGGCAGAGGCTTAACCCACTGAGACACCCAGGTGCCCTATAGATTTCTTTTTTAAAACTACTAAAATGAATATCATAAATTTCGGTTTCTGGATTTTTAAAGTCTAGAAACAGTTTTCTTTTTGTTTAAGATTTTATTTATTTATTTGGCAGAGAGAGAGGCAGTGTGAGAGAGGGAACACAAGCAGAGGAAGTGGGAGAAGGAGAAGTAGACCCCCCAACCCTCCCACAGCAGAGAGCCCAGGGGGAGGTCTCCATCAGAAGACCTGATCATAACTTGAGCATGACCTGAGCCAAAGGCAGCCACTTAAGGACGAAGCCATTCAGGCACCCCTAGAAACAGTTTTAATTGAAGTCTTGTCATTATCTGCTGTATTACAAAAGCTGATCTTGCTTGGTAAGCTATTTTCTAGAGCCTTTAGAGGTAGAAGCAAAATATCCAAGGAAATCTCTTCTGTGCATAATTATAGTTTACAGTTTGATTCCGACCTCAAAAGTGGTATTTTGAGATCTTTGTTTATTTCATGTCATAGACCTGTAAGATTGGTTTAGATAGACCAATTACATGCTATCATGATACAGAAGTTTCCCTGTTGCACTTCTGAATCTACTCCGAATGTATTTTTTTAACTGTTTAAAGTTGGCATAGTTCCTGATATATATATAGTTAGCATTCAATATATACTTATAAATAAATGATTGAGTCAGTGAAAATTTTAAATATTTTGCCTGTTTAGCTAAACTATGACTCTACACTGGGTTGTCCTTTGTCCTTATTGATTTATGATTCACATGTCTTTCAAGTTTAAGTGAAAACCTTTACAAGATGAGAACTAAATTAATCAATTGAATCTCTAATAGGCAATTTAATGTTGATTTATCTAGTGAACCACTCATTTATGTTCTAAGATGTTTAGGAGAACACATGTTCACTCTTAACTTTGGTAAGGTAAATAAGAACATGTATCTAACCCAACACCTGGAATTTGCTGGAAGTGACTGAAACAGCCACAAGACAAGATGATTAGGAGAAGCAGTATTTGTTGTTGCTGTTGCTGTTTTTGTTGCTGTGAATTTAGAATGGAGTGCAAGAACATTCTGAATCATGTTCTAGCAAGTGTGAGGGCATGGGCTTCAGCTTGGGTTATTCTGAGTAGCACCCCCTTCTTTATGTGCCAGACCTGAATCCATTTTGTTTTTGCATTTCTAATACCTCCAACCCTTCTTTATTTTTAAAGTCAACTTTCTATAGCAAATATCCAGTGTCTGAAATATTTAGAGTGGTTTCATTACTTTTTTTTTTTTTGCCTGACTGATATCCATCTTTTAGACTCTCAAAACTCCCATGGAAAATATATTTTCATTTCTAATTTATTTGGATATTGAATAATTCTGATTCTAAGAAACATTTTATTCCAAGTTATTCTAGTGGAATTGACCTTTTTTCTCCTTCTAATGACTGCTATCCGTACATACATATTATTTATAGGATGTATAAACCAATTATCACACCATAGTGCTAATGAGACTTTTTTAGTCTCTAGCCCTTCATTTTACAATATGAAATACTAAGTCTTCATGTCATACAAAATTTCCTAGACATTATAAAAAATAAATACTATGATACTATTTATCTCACAATCACATAGAAAAATAGAATATTTAACATTTTCACTTTGAATCATGAATATACATTTGCTTAGCAATCACTAATAAGCACATTATATTTTCTAAGGAATTTATGATTACCTGTGTCTGTAAACTGGAGGGTGAATAGTAGACATTGTCCAAATAGTTAGAAAGAAATATCTGGTGTCTAAATGGCTATTTTTGAAATCTAGATCCCTCAGCCACTGACTCCAGTCCAACCACTGGACCCCTCTGAATCACAGTTCCCAATCTGTGAAGCACGTAACAGCACTAGCATTGAAGAGTGATGGTACCGATTAAATTAAAGAAAGATATAAGTGATACTTGGAATAGTGTGTCGCTCCTATTAAGCCTTTTATCATTGTTAGTTGCTATTACTATAACTATTATTATTTTCCCTGAAAATGGCAGAGCATTGTTTCAAACGAGCAATGGAGGAAATTTCTCATGGATTATCATTCTGAATCATAACACATAATTTGCTGAAAATAATTTGAAGATTCAAAGTATAGATTAGTATTTTTGTAATTAAAATGTAATTTAAGAGAGCATTTATGATAGTAGTTTAAAACATAATTGGCAAATGTTACCATATATAATTTATTTTTGATTACATAGGTATTAAGTGCTTGTTCTGCTATCTGATGCACAACATTCTATCAAGTTTAAATTTTACTAAAATAATTCAAAGCTTTCAGTAAAACTAATATATCAGACTTCATCTTTGTGCCATATCATAAGTTAGGAACTATAATAAAGGATGAATTAAAAATAAGGATATAGCCTATTCCTTCTCAGAATTCATGATATGCGTGAGCTACACAGAAACACAGTGACATGATATAACACTACATGATAGACACTATATCAGAAATATGCCAAAGACTCCATGAGAATATTAAAAAAAATAAAATGACAAAAACAATCTTACCTGGCATGCATAGGGATTCTATGGAGACCTGAGTGAAGTTGTAGTTTTAGGAAAAAAAGAGAGAGATATTGATTCAACTCATTGCACGAAATTCTGACTAATTCAGAAGTAAATGAATTCCATTTTATCACATTTTAATCATTTTCTCCTCATCTTAAGTTATAAAACTTTCCTTTGATGAATATTCTTTGTTAATCTATCAGAAAAAATCTACTACTTGGAAAATATAGTTATATTATTTTCTCATTTATAGTTCTAAATTTTATTCTTCACATAAGATATATTTAAATGTATGTATTAAATAGCCATATATTGCATTATATAGTTTGTGAACTATTCTATGAACTCACATCTAACATAATTATAAGAACTCCAGTAAGATGGATTCCAATTAACTTCAAATGAGAAGCTATTTGGAAAGATTTCATGTGGTCTTTACCTTTAATTTTGTATTGGGAACTTAGAAAGCAAAACTTATTCATAGACATTGAGCTTAGGTGAACTAAAAGCAATAGCTTTCTGCTTCAGAGTTTGTTATTTGTTTTGGACAGGTGTGCTATTAACGAACAACTCCAAGCTACTCCTAAACAGAGATTCCTCCCCAGAGCCCACTATGAAGTGTACGATCACTATTTACTCTCCTGACAAACCCGGTACTGTTAATGAACATCAGGGTTAACCTATAGCTGTGTAACTCCCTGGCTTGTCTTTTTGAGATGAAAGTTCCATCGTGTGGTGAAAAACACTCTTGTCTCTCCTAACTAATGAGAAACAAACTGACTGCCTGGGCAAAGACAGTGCAGAGAATGTGCCTCAGAGGGATTACTGAAACTATCCAGAAAACTATATTAAGGATCATTACAGATCTCAGTACAGCATTTTTCATATCTTAACCTGAAAGGAGCATAAAATAGAAATTGAAAGCACATGGTGGGGACTGAAATCATTTACTCTAATGCAGATCATTATTTATCTAAAAAATATTTCATGTAGCTATTTAATTTTGAATCTCATAAAATGTCTGGGTTATTTGCTCCATTTGATTATCCAAGTACAGACTGCAGACTGAATCCTTAGACCCAAAAATGCGCTCTATGCAGAAAGGAATCTGACAGGACAATTCATTTGGGCCAGGATTCTAAGTTGAACAACAAGAGAGAAAATACCTACTTTTGAAATACAGAGCCCTCAAGTATAAATAGAATTCATCCTTTGACTTGATTCACTAACTACAGTGAACAATAAATGGTATTTTTGTGTTGTCTTGTTCTCCTCCAATTCATTCCCTATATTTCATTAAAAAAGATTTTTCTAGGAATCAATTCTAAGAACTTTTCATGAAACTTTCCAGAACAGTCATAGTCAGAAATGTGACCTCCCTGAAAACCACCTTCTCCCCATAACCAACCACAATGAACCAAATTAAACATAAATAACCAAAAACTATAATATATATGATTTACTCAGTATGATTTTGAGCATTTCAGTAGAAAAGAGTAGAAGTCAAAATATAAATCCTTTTTGAGAGCCCAGTGTGCTAAGGCTGGCATGGCAAGTAGGTGGAACAGTTCTGATAGGGTCACTATGATATAGTCCATTGTATTGGGTATGCATTGTGAAACCCCTTAATACACCTGTTTTTCAATATTTAAAATATTTCCAGTGTAAACAGGCCATACCTTCATCTACAATATATTATGTAGACCTCCAGTAAGATCTGAAATAGTAACTATAGGAAAAATAGAGTCTGTGTAAATAGGCTCATGTAAATCCAGGTCTATATCAAATATATGCATAAGTTACCTTCAAGAAATTACTCCCCAAATATGGATGGATTTAAGAAATGTGGATGAAGCACAGTGGACCTCTAGGAAGAAGGAAGAAGAAGAAAGCAGAAAGCAGAAGGCAGAAGGAAGAGAAGAAGAAGAAGAAGAAGAAGAAGAAGAAGGAGAAGGAGAAGGAGAAGGAGAAGGAGAAGGAGAAGGAGAAGGAGAAGGAGAAGGAGAAGGAGAAGGAGAAGGAGAAGGAGAAGGAGAAGGAGAAGGAGAAGGAGAAGGAGAAGGAAGAAGAAGGAAGAAGAAGGAAGAAGAAGGAAGAAGAAGGAAGAAGAGGAAGAAAGAAGAATTAGAAGAATAAGGAGAAGAAGGAGAAAAGGAAGAAGAGGAAGAGGAAGAAGAAGGAGGAGGCGGAGAAGGGGAAGGGAGAGGGGGAAGGGAAGAAGTGGTGAAGTTCTGGAATGGGTCTTGGAACTATTGGGAATATCCTCTTCTACTCCCGTCTACCTAAGAAGATGAGTAATAGCATGAAAAAAAGCTTCATATCGAACATTGTTTTATAAATATCTTATCCTAAAAAGAAGAATAAAGAACTAGATATAAGAGTAATTATTAGAAGCAGGAGAGGCAAGGAAAACAAATTTTGTAGGGAAAATTACCATACTAATCCGTAATTTAAGCAACTGTAACTTGACCATCACAGATAATACAAACTGGGAGTTTCATTCTTATTCTTATGCAATTATTTCCTTCATGCTGGCTCACTCAGAACTGGGAGAGCAAACTGAAATCTGAAATCTGAGCAGTACACATGCATTGGGAAGGGTATACTCCTCAGGAGTTATGGACATTTCCCCATGACATTTAGATTTTCCCTTCATTCTTACCTAAAAATAAATTCAAGTGGCTACATTCAACTGTAGAAATTTAAAAGCAGATTTGACAAAAGTATCAAAAAATGGTAAATTGATGGTTTTATTTTCATTTGTGGCCATAGTAAGGGTGAATATTTGCTCTCAGGGTCAGATATACAACTATGAAATTTTTTGTGAATCAACTTGCTATGACAAGTTCCTTACTTTCTGTTTTCTGAGAAATATAATCTCAGTCAATTTGAGGCCCTTCTATGTGGTGAATTTGGAGTAGGAGATGATGTTTGAGGGGTGTCATTGTTTCAAAGGAGCTCAAGTCTTGTCCTTGGTGTCACATGATTTCAGAGGCTCTTACTTAGCATCTACCACACACCAGGTCCTAAGTTAACAGTCCTCAATGTTGACTGCATATTTGACTTTAACTTTCTTTTAATGAACACTACAGGTCTGAAAACCGTTTTTTTCTATTTTCATGTTATCTTATGATGCACTACAATGGTCCCACAGCAGTCCCTATGAAAATTGAGAATAAAACTTACCAGAACTGTGAGATTTTTTGAAGTCTTCCCTGCTAATATATACTAGGCATCACATCCTTTTTCAGTTTATCCCACTTTCCTTAGACTCTACTTGAATAATCTTTCATGGAGCTGTGCTGCATTCAGATCTAGTTCACCAAAGTAATTAAGGATGTTTGCCAAATTCCAGGCCTGCACTGGAATGAGTTCTTTCCCTAAACTTCCCAACAAACTTTTGTTGGGAGGGTGGGTAAAAAAACTTATTTGCTTATGATGTTTCTTTCAAGACTAACTTTTATATTACTTTAGTGGCCTAGGATTTCTTAATCATGAAAGTCAGAGAAAGACACTATTATTCCTTTTTTTTTTTATACAACATCTCTTAAGTTTGGACACAGAAAAGTCCATCTGTTTGAATAAGGCGAGGAGAAAAATGCTTTGCTAAAGGAGAAAAATAAAAACTATTTATAGAGCAAAAATAGCTTCTGTTTTTAATAACAAAACTTTGTGTGAGAATAATATATAAAGGTGGGAGAGTATAAGAGAGAAGATGAATTATTTGGACCTTAACGACTAGAAAGTGATATATAAAAATATAAAGTCATAGTCAATTGAAAAACTAGAAATTTTTTTTATATTACACTGAAAAAACAGTCATATTACATTAAATAGGACATAAAGTTTTCATATGTAATATAAACATTTTACTTACAAATATATCAAGAAAAGCAAAAAGAAGCAATGGAAAAATGAGTGAAAGCCATAAACGTTTGATTCAAAAATAAAAGAAATTCTCAATAAACATATCAATAAAATATGTTTGAGCATATTAATCATTGAAGTTAACTTAAAAATAAATGGGCTTTATTTACCTCTCAGTTTGACAAAGTCTAAAACTAACTACATTCCTGAGGAATTCAAGAATATGGAAAAACAAACCCACTCATACAATTCTGGATATGTAGGAAAAGTATTCTATTTTTGAGAATAATTCAATAATATATACTATTGAATATATATATAATATATGTATACGAATATATATATATATATGAATATATAGCATTATATAATCCTCACTGTTCCTTAAATGTACTTTAGGCATATAAAATTATCTAATCTATTAATTTATAGTTGTTTACATAGACATATGTCACATCTTCATGATAATTAAAATTATCTGACATCTCTGCAATAAGAAGTCTATTAAAGAAACTCTAATAATTCTATAAAATGGAAGACTTTTCTGCCATTAAAAATTATATAGATCTGGATTATGTCTGGGTGTAATCATACATATATATATATAAGAATTTAAAGATAAATTATTAAGTGAATAAAAGTAAGCTACTTTTAGAGTATGATCATACTAATGAAAAGGTGTTTTTCCAACAACTATTTTTCTACTACTAGTGTATATTTGAGCCTGTGTTAGGAACTGGGAAGAAAATGTTAGACTTGCAGTTAACAGTCTAATAAAGTATAAAGGAAATCCTTAATAAATAGTCATAGAACATCTATCATGGTTTCTCTTTATTTCATTTCTATCTAAATAAGTTAACATATTCATATTCATATTAAACCTACCTCTACATTTTACATATAAATTCAAGAAATACTCTTTTAGGTATTGAAATTCTAACAGTAGATAAAGTTTAGATACCATTACCTTGTGTATAAGTAAAAATATAGCAGAGGTCCACTGTAGATTGAGATTATAAATGTTTGGTAGCCATACATGCATTCATTTCATTCACTTCTACCACATCTTATTCTTTATTACAGAATGTCTAATATACCTCATTACAATAAAGACTGAAACTTATAACTTTTAAAAACTCAATATGTTGCATCATCATAGATCAAATTCAAACCACTTTCCTAGAATAAATATCTATGATCTTTTCTTAACTTCTAAATAACTAGGATTCTTTGACATTTTTCATTTTCACAAACTCTTGGCTTTTCCAAATTGCATTTCTGCAGATTTCAATGTATTTTCCATGTTTCCTATTTCCTGATCTATGTGTTTTGTTCCTACTGTGCGGAATGAATATCCCATGATATGGATCCTGAAATCCAACCCAGTTTTCAATTTCCAGCTTTAATGTTATTTTATCTCCCATATCTCATGCTCCCCATAAATGCAATGTCAACTCTCCACTGAATATTCATTGAATCTGGCCAGGTCTGCCCTTGTTCCCCTATAGTTTTTTCACACACACACACACACACACACACACACACACACACAGAGCTACATGTATTTATCTATATATATACACATAAACAATCTCTTTTCTAAAATTGTAATTTTAAGATGATTTGTGTTTTAAATAATTTTTGAGTTGTTCAAAGTAGCTACCATAGATAGTTAACATAATATTAAATATGACAACTATTTGCTGAGTGTCCACTACATACCAGGCAATGTTCTAAACACTGTACATATATTAATGCATATTAACAATTCCAAAAGTATATTTTATTATTATCATAGAGAATATTGATCTTTATCACTCAATATATTTATTTAGAATGAGTTTATTGAATACAGCAACACACAAAGGGAAGCATATTTGCTTTTCCCTCAGTTCTCTAAAATAGAAGTCATGTAATACCATTTACTCACAAAGACCATCATTAGTGATGGCTAGCCAGACTTCAGTGAAGCATAAGTCCCAGGACCCTACCTCTATCTTTTTCACACTCCCTTTTGTTCATGAACATCCTCATAAGTTGTGCTGTTTGTCTGAACATCCAAATTTAAAGCAATCAAAAGAATCTAGGAATTAACCAATGAAAGTCAGTTTTGTTTTACCTCAAAAACATTCTGCAGGTTTTTTTTAATTGCCTATCCATATTTTTTGACTATGATGCTTTACGCTTCTCAGAGAAAATTCTTTTTCTGATTTCTTTTTCTTTTTTTTTTTAAATTAAATCCAGGCTTTAACTACATTTTCTTGTTTCCCTGCAATGCCCACCTTTGTACCTGCTTCAGGCCTCATAACTAAAATCTCAGGTCTAATAGTGGCAACTCTGTGTTCTAAGCATTAGAAGATTGAGGTTGTGATTGCTCACTACCATAAATGGTGGGAAACAGATCTTCAGGGAAAGGAAGATCTATTAGTTACATAATGAAGCAGGACTAGGGAATGGCTTTTCCTCTGCTGGCTGTTGCAGTTTGTGGAGCAGTGTTGCCAAGCTCCTTGCCTGCTCCCATGGGCATAACTGCTCCCTTTCTTTCACAAATCCACTGTATTTACTGTATTATTCTCACCTAACATAATTCTTTCCCCATTTATTGTGGAAAAATGATTTCACCATATAATTCCCTGGCTTTCATCCCCTATATGTTTTGTTTTGTTTTGTTTAGAAACAGCAATCTCAGCTGCTCCTTGAGAGGTTTAGAAACATCAATCAGTTTCACAGCTAGAGGTAGAGTGATAAAGATTCAGCCTTGACTTTTCTTTTCTCTCATTTTAACTTTGTTCTTCTAGGAGAACCACTTTTGGTTTTGCCTTTGTTTCTGTTTCTTGCACAAAATTTAATGTGTTGGAGGATCTACAGACTGAAATGTTACAAGCAGCTGGATCTCTGCCTTTGCCTGTGACAGGGGACAGAAAATGTAAGGGAACAATCCTCTTCTCTAACCGCTGACCACTGATCCTCGCTGCCTCTGCTTTTCAGTCACTTCTTTGCCATTGGTTGAATATTATTTAAAATTTCAGCGGGGCACATGGGTGGCTCACTCCGTTAAGCGTCTGCCTTCCTCTCCTGTCATGATCTCTGGGTCTTGGGATTGAGCCCCTAGTCCACTCCTTGCTCAGTGGGAAGTCTGATTCTCCCTCTCCCAAGGCCCCCCCTTGTGTTGTCTCTCAAATAAATAAAATATTTTAATTAATTAATTAATGCAACTCCAGTGACTTTTCACCACTTAAGGAAACACACATTTTTTTTTTTCCAGTGGCTGCTTCAGTTGTCTGGTATTCCTTCATTTGGTCAAACCCTGCTATCACTAATGTCATGTTGCTTATATGAATCGTTTTGTTTTGTTTGTTTGTTTGTTTTTTTCTTTTCCTGTATTTCTTGATTGCAATAAAAGTGTTTTCTTTTTTTAAGAAGTTGATTATACCTTTTTCACTTTTACATATACTTAACAAAAAATACAAAATAAGG
>PITA01028812.1:0-18785 GCA_004023965.1 Spilogale gracilis | reverse complement strand
CACAATCAAGAGTTGGATGCTTAACCAACTGAGCTACCCAGGTGTTCCCTCCCTCCTTTTTGAAGATTTTATTTTTAAGTAATCTCTATACCCTATGTGGGACTTTAACTTACAACCTTGTAATCAAGAGACACATGGTCTACTGATTGAGCCAGCCAGGCACCCTGGATGGCACAATTTTAATAAAAAATTAGGGTAGAGAATTGAGTAAAATATTAAACAAATGAGAGATCATGACCAAGTGGCATTAACCGTAAGAATTCAAAGAGAATGCATTAGGAAATATATTAATATAATTTACCATGCATGGAGAACCAAAGAAGAATCACATGGTCATACTTACAGATATTAAAGAGACATATACAATAACTTTTCAAAATCAAAATTCTTAAAATAAGAAAGGAAGGTTTCTTAATTTCTCCTAAACTTATATATAAGTTTAACATGATTCCACTAAAAATGTAATCAGTAGTATTTTAGAATTAGGAAGCTGATTTTAAAGTTCCTCTGGGATAATACACATTCAAGATTAATCAGAGAAAAATTTGAAAATGAATAAACAAGAGGAAATTTAGAGCATATTTTACAGTTAAAAACACTGTAATACTAACACAGTAACAGACAGATAGTTGGAACAGAAATGAAGGCCTGAAAATAGATCCAAGTATATAAAGAATTTTGTATGTGAAATAGCTGATATTTTAGGTGGTTAGATATTTTAGGCAATTAGGTGGGAAAATGATAGATTATTCAATAAACGTTTTGGGACAACTCGGTGGCCATCTAAAAGATCTCTACCAAAGTCCTTACATTAAAAAAATTCCAAGTGGACCAAAGTTGCAAACAAAAACACTCATAAAATATTTAGAAAATGTATAATCAAATTTGAGAGAATGGCTGAAAATCAGATACCATAAAAGGAAATCCTGACAACATAATTACTAGAAATTTCTGTATGACAAAAGGACTTTATTAAAATTAAAAGGCAACAGAAAAATTTTATGGAAAAGATAAATGCAATGCATATCACAAATGGTGCATTTGTTAAATATCTAAAAGCTCTTACATGTTATTTTTAAAAGATAAAATACCCAAACGAAAAATGGGTAAAATTCCCTAGAAAATGTAAGTTCAAATGTTCCCATACCCATGAAAAAATGGGTAACCTCACTCAAAATCAGAAAAACATTAATTAAAATCCCTTAAAATAGGATTTTCACCATTTTGTTCTTGGCATATAATGTTTGCTGACATTTAGCTCAACAGTGAAATAATTTAAGAAGAATGCAGTGAGGATTAGGTATCACAAATGTACAGGTGCTGTTCAATCAAAAGACTATTTCATGTTTTATATTTGGCCTTCCATCTATAATATGAGATGTGTGGGTAATTTGTAGAAACTGGTTTTTAGGGTGAAAATTGAATCCTGTATGTTGCAAATGCAGGAATTTGTGTGCATGTGATTTTAGCAGTATTCTTCTTATGCTTGCATTTAGACTTAAAAATATGAATTTTTAGAGTCCAAGTATCATCATGTATTCTCTCTTTTTAAGACTTAGGATAATAAATAAGATGGTTTGAATACACAGGTAGAGGGAGGACACAAAAGTGAGATGGAAAATGGAGGTGGAGGCACTGGCCGTCATCTATCTGTCCTTCCATCTCAAACATGGCCCTGATGGACGTCATATCTCATTGCCGATGTGGAGAAGCTCTTCCTTTTCTGGGCAGCTCCATAATGGTAGCTTGGCATCCTAAGTGTGCATATTAGGGAGGTACAATGGGGAACACCTTTGTATTTCATAGTCGCAGAAATTTCAGCTTTAAATTCCCAAGGTGGGCAAAGTGGAATGATTCTAATTGTGGAATGATTCTAATTTAGGATGTAAATTTCCACAATGTCATTCTGCAACACTGTTTTTGGAATTACAGTTTTTAGAGAAGGAAACACAGTTTACCTTGTTTTCTCTGATTTATTGTGATAGAAATGTCTCGACTGTAATAGGTGTTCTGAGAAACATTGCAACATGTAAATTTCAGTGCCATGCCTATCTTAGAATAATGGGTATGACTCCTTCTTCTTACTTCTGTCATTTCTTCCAACTGAATTTTATTTTCTTCAGAAAACAACCAACAGTGCCGTCACTGTGTGTGTGTGTGTGTGTGTGTGTGTGTGTGTGTGTGTGTATACAAAGAAGATTTGGATAGCTTTTTGTATGGATTTTGAAAACAAAATAGTTTAATAGTGTTGTGAAATTTTAATTCATCCTTGTGAAAATTAAATCTATAGTATTTGACACAAGGCCTGACATGAGGAAGGAGCTTGCGTTCATTACTACTATTTCTTAAAGGACATCAAAAATTTGAACAGAGAGATAATATTATTCTCATTTTAAAGCTAGTAAGTGTTGCAGTCAGTGTTCAAACAGTATTTTTCAGATAATCAATCTATTGAACTTATTCCACCACTCAGGGTTTAGAACCACTGAGATGTGCCAGAAGATGAAATTCAATTGCTTACACAATGGGACTCTATGCTGTAGTACTGTAGAGCAAAAGAGGAAGATAATAAAGTGAAGAAAAAAATGTCTCAATTGTTATTGTTTTTCTCAAAGGATCAATATCATTTTATATTCCAGTTGATTTTGAAAGTTTTCTTCCGGGTCCTCTCTAGACAATTAATAAGGTGCCTAAGACTTAAGGATGTCCCTTCAGTTGCAAGTAAAAAATAAACCAGGAACTGTTTCTGAGTCGAACACAAGGGCACAACATGGAAAGACACCTCTAGGATTCATCGAGGCATTCCCTAACTTCTGCAATGTGACTAAGCCGTTCCTTGGTTGCTACATTAATTCAATATCAAAAATCTGCAAGGAAAGAAGTTATGCATGTGACTTTTATTTGCTTTAACTCAGTTTGGAGTTTCATAACTCTGGCTATTGGGAAAAGGTTGGTGAGTATCATTAGCTTTATCAAGGCAAAGACAAATTAAATGCAAAACATTAGCCTAGAGGGTAGGGACCTTGTTCGTCTTCAAATCTGATAGATGATGCCTAACATAGAACATTATGGATAGTAGGAGCTGAATATATGCTTATTAAATTGAACTGAAAAGGAGGGGGGAATGTATTGGGCTATCAAAGTACAGATCAACTTGAGGATTCATTGCTCTTACTTTCTCATTTTCTGAAGCTGTTTAGATTTAGTCTTAAAAAATTAGGCAAAACAAGAAAAATGCAAACTTTTCTAGGAAGTTCATTCAATTATTCATTCAGTTAATATTTTTTGAATATCATGTGTAGGCACTGCCCCAAGTCCTGAAAGTTTTATATGTATACTTCCATGTTTAAATATTAGTGTGTAACCAGAAGAACCCCAGTTGATTCCATGTACGCTGACTAAAAGTTCCTGATGTGAGAGTTTAATGGACCTGTTCCTATAAACCCTTCATGGGATGTGTTTGCTTTCTCTAATACCACTAACCTAATAATTCCAAGTCTCTTAATGCTGCACTAGGTAACCTGCACTTCCCCATTCAGAACCTTAAATTATAGAGTTAGTGAGGTGAGAAAGATAGTGTCATTTCCAAGAAAAAATTCATAGACTAGGAATTCAGAAACTGGGCTTTCAAGTGGTGTCACCTCTGTTCAATCACTTAATTCTGCAGGATTAGTTTTCTACCTGTAAAATAAAATGAATTAGAAAATTATTAAAGCCTCTTTTAAGTCTGATAGTATATAATCTTAAATTAAACTCTATGTTATGAGTTTTGGCTCAATGCCTATTAGTGATGCAAAAATTTCCCTTTCCTGTGTTGTGATATCAAACAGATAATACAACAATTACATACATATAAAATTATTTTTAAAGTGGCCACCAAGACTGTTTTATAGATGATTCAATCCTTCTGTGCTTTGGCCAAATATACTTTGTGATTTAGCTAAAACATGAACTTCTTTACTTCTCTTTGTAGATTTTCTTTTCCAGAAAGCAGAGGGATTGAAAAACGCTGGAGAGAAGGAGGCGGCTACCTAGTTCATATTTATATTATTGACAAAATTTAGTTTTTATTTTTCAAGTTAAAAGGTTTCATGGAGGAGTTTAATTTGCTGTAGTTGTAATTTAGACAGCTCCTCGGGCTAGTGTTGGACATAGAGAAACGCAGCAAGCCATGGGAAGAGAGCATAGTGTCAGTCCTAGGGGAGGAAAAAATAATGGAGACTCTCACAATTTAGATAAAAAGAATATTGCCAGGAAATGCGAGCGAGACCAGAGATGACATTCAGGAGCATCCGCGTATCCCTGTGTCAATAAGAGATTTCAGATGCTAGAACAACAGGAGGCCCAAGTTCTTGAAGCGGGAAGGACTGGATGAATGATAAAGCGGGTCTATTTCTGGTTTAGCGGTTTAAAAATATGTTCTGCAGGTAGTGACCTAGCCAGATCAGCTGACTTACTTAAAAAAAAAAAAAACCACGCAAATTAATACATCTGAAATGTTGAGATATTGACACCTTTAAAAAAAAAAAACTTGTACGCATCTTTATGAAAAGCAAATTGAGGCCAAAGATCTGTAATGCCACAGAATTTCACACGTGCTTGAGCATCCCTTCTCATTCCCCACAAGGTGGGTCAGGGCTGCCCCTCACACTCGTAGTCCAGCATCCCTGCCCGCAGCTCCGTCCGGGTTGAGTCTCCAGCTCTCACCCGGCGGGCCCCCCGGGTCTGAGGGCGGGGAGGGAGTGGAGGTGGCTCCCTTGGAGCACCCAATCAGCACCGGGGCCGGCCAGTGGCGCTAGTGACGTAGGCCGCGCTTCCCTCCGCCCCACTGCGGGCCGACGCTCGGTGCCGTCAGCCACGCGAGCTCGCGCACGCGGGGAGGGGGAGGAGGAGGGCTTTTGGGGGGCTGGTAGGCTGTAGGAGGGCGGTGGGTCGAGGGGAGGGGGTTAGTGAGCATGCGCAGCGGCACGGGACGACGAGGGAGGTGCGGACCCGTGCGCGCGCGCACTGGCGGCCCGCCGGCTGCCGCGGGTGGAGGGGGCGGTTCCTCGAGTGTCCGCGGTCAGAGGGTGGGCAGGCTGGCGGCAGGTGTCGCTGCGGCCGCCGCCGCAGCCTCCTCCGAGTCGTGGGTCTCCTCGTCCTCCAGCGGTGATGAACTGGGCCCCGTCAGGGGCTGCACCTGCTGTCTGCCCATCACCCCGGGCCTCCCTGCGTGACCTCGGCCTCCTCGCGTGCCCGGCCCCCGCGGTGCGGGGCTGCCCCTGAGAGGGAGCCGCAGCGGCCTCTTCCGCCCCGAGTCCTCGCTCGGGGGCCGCGCGGGGAGAGCGCCCGGCCCCCTCCCATTCCCCGTCCTCAATGTCTCCCCGGCGGGGAGGGGGCTGCCTGGGAGACGCGCTGAGCTGCCCCCCCCGGAGGCCCGTCGGCGGCAGCAGCAGCGCCCGGCCCGGCGCTCCGCAGCCTTCCCCGGCGGCGGCGGCGGCCTGGAGGAGCCGCGCACTCGCCGCCGCCCCCGGAGCCTCGCAGCCGCCGCCGCCACCCGGCGCCCGAGGAGTGGGCGGCGGACGCCCCCCGGGGAAGATGAAGGCGGAGGGGGGCGACCACTCCATGATCAACCTGTCGGTGCAGCAGGTCCTGAGTCTCTGGGCCCACGGGACGGTGCTGAGGAACCTCACGGGTAATTGATGCGCCCGGGGTGGGAACGGGGATGCGGTGCCGCCCCCTGCCTCCTTTCTCCCTCCCCAGGAGGGGCCGCGCTTCTGCCGCCCCATCCCCGTACGCGCCCGGCGGTCCCAGGTCCTGGGCAGGAAGGTGTTAACTGGGTGCACTCTGCGCGGGTCCCCGGGGCGCCGACGCCCGACCCACTCTCCGGGCGCTCGGAGGGGCCCGATCGCGTGCAGAGAATCCACTATCCCTGCTTCCTGCACCGCGCGGGGATAGCTCCCGACGGCGGTGCCTTGTGTAGTACGTGCGGAAGAGCGTTAGTACTGAGATTCCCGCACAGTTAGCGTTGGTTCACCCGCGCCCCCCGCTCTCCGCAAGCGCGCTCGCGCCCGCGCGCGCACACACTCACTCACACACACACACACACACACACACACACCCGCTTCTTGCTGCTTAAAGCCTTTTCTTTCTGGCAAATCTCAAACTATTCAGTTTGAGAATTCAGTGAGCAGGACTTAAATTCTCTGGTCGCAATGATCAGTTTGGTTCACCTGTTAAATTATTGTTGCTCTGGATGACTAATGAAGTGGGTTACAGTGGGTCAGGGGCTTGGGCCAAGGTCTAGTGCATTCCAAGCGTTTCAGCTTTCCCCATATAGTTTCTCCCTATTTCCTTTTGTCTGTCTGTCCCTCTGGCCTCAAGCTGCCTGCTTTTGTGACATTTGATTTTTTTTTTTTTTTTTTTTTTGCATTTCCCTTCATTTGTCAAGGCTGTCAAGAGGGAATTGGACTTAACTACATCATAATAATTAACCTCAATTTTACTTGTAAAAGCGAGCAGTAATGCTCATTTTTACGAATTTGTAGGTTTGGTTTGTGAAGAAACTTGTACATTTATTAATGTGGAATTCTTAGATTCTGAGTTCCAAAATTTAAAAAATACTCTAAAGATTAGTGATTAGAAGAAAGAGTCAGTTGGAATTTGGTGACTCCTCAGTCTCTGCTCAGGAAAAAAAACTTAAAAACATACTACGGCTTTAATTCTTGCAAACGTATAGAGCTAATTTTGGTAGGAATATTTAAAATACATTATGTCAAACTGGTTAAGTTGAAGAGTGTTTTACAAATATAACCTGCCCTGACAGATGACATACAATGTGTATTATATATGGTAAATATACAATATCATCTATAATATAGTAACATACGTATATATTTATTAGAAAACCTGGCATGCTATGGAACTCATACCTGCAGAGAAAAACTGTATGGAATTTTATACCGTAGAATGACTTTAAACATACTTGTTTTCTTGAATGTGGAAATTAACATAGATTCTAGGTTGATTCTTGGTGTCCTCACTTTTAATCTGTGGTTATTTAACTTGGAGCAAACTGACCTTACATGATGGTTGAGGGTCAGGAACATGTTTTTATTTCTAAAAAAATATATTGACATGAAGACCATTTCATGATTCAATTGAATTTGGAGATAGCCTACATTATCATACATCTGACTTTGCTTCTATTTATCCACTATTCATATTTCAAATGTTGTATCAATAGTGTTTGTAGGAGTGAAGTGAAAAGTAAGAGCTTAATATATATTTGTATTTGTTGAGGACTGGCTTAGCTCATCATTTATTTAGAGAAAATTAGTTTGGAGATCCATAGAGTAGTGTAAATATAACTTACCACTTTGCTAGATTTAACAATATTTCTAAAGTATTTACTTTAGGATTCCAGTCATTATAATGGCTTCAAGTTCTATGAGTCAACCAGTAGGTTGATAATAGTAGTTTCAACCCAGGGTAAGCTCTCATTATCTCTTAATAATTGTCAGTTGCTCATTAGACTTCGCCATTTCGTAAAGGATATACTGAGCATCCAAAACTAGTTTCTCAGGACCATGTCTAGGAAATAAGGGGCCTGAATATGCAAAATGCTGTTGGGGGGGGTAGAAATGGAGGAAGATGTAGGTTAGAAATCTGCTTCACCAGCCGGTGAGTGTACTATGTGTTAGGAACCACCTCACTTCTAAAAAAAGTGGGTTCTGGAAGCAGTAACATTTGAGGGCCTTCTCATGCTGGTGACTTTCGTAATCCCGTATGTAGCTTGGTCATTAGGCAAGAGATGCTTGCAATAGTGCCATTTAGGATTTGGTCTCTTTAAACAAACACAAGCTTCCTAAGGCAATACTGTACCGCCACTTAGTGAGTTCCTGCTATGTGGCAGACACTTTACATATATTATTTCTAATCTTAAGAATAAGTTTCCAAAGTAGAATTACAGAGAAGAGAGGCAAAGTCAGTTGCCCCAAATCATATCGCTAGTAAATGTCTGAGCAAGGTTTTCAACCCTTGTCTTTGCCCATGAAAGAGTTTTCCCCTTTGCCACCTGCTTCTGCTCTTCCTCTTTCTTTGGGCAGAATGAGTTACTTTGGGCAGAAAGAGTTACCTACTACTTCCGCTCCATGTACACCCTTTTATTATTGTATGGTTGAGTTATAATTTTTATTTGTCTCTTCTAGACTGAGGGAGGGTGGGTCATTGGCATAATCACGGAATTTTGGAATTTTAGCATTATTCTACCTGACACATATACAAACTCAATATGTGATTATTGAATTGCATTTCTAAAATAGTACCTAACAGTTGCGTTAGTTACATATACTAGTTGCATTAGTTGGGGTGAATATACTGTTAATTGGGGAATGAGTTTTTAAAGCAACTTTTATGGGTAGATGCCATACCTTTCAACTACACAAATGCTTATTAGATGCACTTTTCTGTTCTAGTTACCATGCCTTCATGTATTTAATCTTTTCAATAATATTAAGAGATATTATGGTTTATGGATTCAGACATTGAAGCTAAGAGTAACTTGCTCAGCTCTGATAGTTGACAAGTGAAAATTTATTACCTTTTTTTCAGATTATGATAATATATTAACTCAGAAGACATTTGTCATCATGATAAACTTAGATATGAAACAGGTAGAAGGGAGCATAGAGTAGAATCAAACTAATTTGGATTTAAGAAATGACTGAAGGATTTGTAGAAATCTGGTTAATAGGAACTCTGGTTAATTAAACGAAAGGAGAAGGTATTCTCATCTCTATTTTTTCTTTACACTAACATAAATAATAGGTGTTATCTATTCTTCTCTTTGTATTTATACTAAACAAAGGTGAAGCAGTTTTTATATTGACTTTTTTCCCCCTTAGACACAGACCTTTAGGAAATAGTCTTGTGCATGTATTACTTTGATAGAAATGCATTTTCAAAAAAGTGAAAATAAGAACTAGAGATTAGAACAGGCTTTAGAACTAAAAGTTATGTAGTTTGGCTATTTCATTTTAAAAATATTGGTATATCACATCATTAAAATAGCATGGCTGGGATCCATTACTCAGTGACAGAGGCAGGCCTAGAGATGATGTTCACTCTTGCTGAATTCTGTGCCTTTCATTTTCTTCCACACAGATTCTTAACTCAGGCACGTCTGGTGATACATCTTAAGATACTTAAGAATAGCCTAGCATTATTTGCCTCAGTAAGCCTGAGAACATGTGAACGGAATTACTTTTTGTTCAGCAAACAAAAGATACTGGAAAATGTAAGATATTTTTGAATAATAATTCTTTCCCAAAATTTTAAGTTGCCATTGCCTGTTTAAAACTTAGTGATTCAAATTTATTATATGTGATATAGTTTTAGAAATCCTGCCAAGTTTGGTCTGCTATTTATTTTTTCTCCTTCCTGAAGACACTAGTATAGGGATTCCATATAGAACAGATTAGTGCCTAGAGATTCCGTCTCTTCCATTAATCACCAGTGCTAAAGTTCTCTCTCCATCACTTCCCAAAGTGTGTAATTCACAGGATTCCAAAATTATTAACAGTGTATATGTTACATGCTTCTTCAGCTTACTAAAGTAGAGATAAATAAATGCCTTCCCTTATGAAATAGTTTTTCTTTCTCTCCATATGTTCTGAGTCCCCCTCCCTCAATCTAAAATTACAGTCAGTATGCATGTACTCTTTCAGTTTTTATGGGTAATTTGGCTTAAAAAAATAATCTACGGTGAAATATATTCCTTTGCTTTGCTTTTATTTTCTTCAATTACTTTGGCTCCCAATTTTGTGTTCTGACCCAAATTTGGTTGCTAAGAATTTAGAGAAGAATTTTTTACTTAGAAAAAGGCAGAATCCCTAAACCGTGCATAAACGCAGAGTGAGGCTGGTACTGGGAAAGAGGTAATTGGTCCCTGGAAAAAAGGCACAGGCTGGCCTCAGGCTCATCTCCTTTCTCAGTGTCGGTTGCAAATATGGGGCAAGTGCCCCTCTTCTATTGGTACAGACATTGAGAAGCTGGTAATTCAAACTTGAATGAAGGTCAATGTCTTTGTGTATAAAATATATATGTGCTCATTTTTATGTTATGCATATACAGTATCATAGTTCCCTTTTAGACTTTATAGTTGCCAAACTACTTTAGTGTTAATATTGATTGTCAGCAAAAAAAGAAAGAAATGTGTGTGTGGGGGATGGAAGGGGGAAGTTTGTATCCATTGTTTGTGGTTGGAATTGTGCACACTCACACTGGGATAGCTAGCACCTTCCTTCTGTAAGCTCCCAAGAAAGTGTGCAGGTTTCTGGGATATCCTGCTCACCAACTTCCCAGTGGATTAAGTTCTTCTTTCTAAATGCTCTATTATAGGAGGTTTTTCTGGATTACAGGTGAAAAATTCCTGAGTCTTTTGTGGTATAGAGCCAATTAACTAGTCCTGGTGTGATTTGTACTTTATAGGCTTTCACTTTTTGGAAGTTTTACCTGTATAACTTACTGAGAATGAAGCTACTGTAGTTTTTCAAAAACCAGAATTGTCATCTACGGCTTCTCATTTTCTTAATCTCCATCTTATTGTCTTTGAGTCATGCGTCCATATGATTCATCCATAGCCTCTGGCAATAGCAAGTCTGAGGTCTAGATGACATGTCTTAAAGCAATTTCTGGATAAGTCTTAGGACTGTGTAAGCTGTAATTTTGACACTTTAATAGACTCTTAATATAAGCTTACCTTTGCTTTGCTTGGTGATTGAAAGGAAGGACCAGAAAAGTAAGGTAAGGAGTCAAAGTAACTAGAGGTATTTGTCTTGTAGAAGGGAAGCCTAAACTGAAGAGGAGAAGGGCAAGTTGGAAGTGGGGAGGAGGCAGTGAAACCAGGAAAGGAAATTGGGATTAAGAGTAGTTGGATGTAAACAGCAAAACTCCTGGAGAAAACAGAGGCAGTAATCTTTTTGACATAGGCCATAGCAGCATTTTTCTAGATCTGTCTCCTTGGGCAAGGGAAACAAAAGCAAAATTAAACCATTGGGACTATAGCAAAATAAAAAGCTTCTGTGCAACGAAGGAAATCCATCAACAAAACAAAAAGGTAACGTATTGAGTGGGAGAAGATATTTGCAAATGATATATCTGTTAACGATTAATATCCAAAATATCTAAGGAATATAAATAATACCAAAAAATGAATAATCTAATTAAAAAATGGGTGGAGGACCTAAATAGTCATTTTTCCAAGAACACCTATGGATGGCCAACAGACACATGAAAAGATACTCAACATTGCTTATCATCAGGGAAATGTAACTCTAAAGCTACAGTGACATACCACCTATATCTGTCAGACCAGCTAGAATCAAAATGACAAGAAATAACAAGTGTCAGTGAGGATGTGAATAAAAAGGAGCCCTCATGCACTGTTGGTGGTGATGCAGACTGGCATAGCCATGGTGGAAAACAGTATGAAGGTGCCTCAAAAAATTAAAAATAGAAATATATGATCTAGTGATTCTACTACTGGGTATTTACCCAAAGAAAATGAAAACACTAATTGCAAAACATACAGGCAGCCCTGTTGTTATTGCAGCATTATTTACAACAGCTGAGATGTGTCCACTGATTGATGAATGAATAGAGAAGATGTGGTATATATGGACAATGTAATACTGGCCATTAAAAAATAAAAAAGATTTGTGACAATGTGGATGAACCTACAGGATACTATACTGAGTGAAATAAGCCAGACAGATAAGTCAGAGAAAGACAAATACCATATGATAGAACTTCTATGTGGAATCTAAAACCAAAACAAACCAACAAATAAAAAGCAGAAACAGACCCATAAATAGAACAATCTGATGGTTGCCAGAGGGGAGGGAGTTGGAAGGATGGGCAAAAGAGGGAAAAGGAATTGAGAAATACAGGCCTCTGGTTATTGAGTGAATAGGTCAGGTACGGATAGGGAATATAGCCAGTGGTATTGTAATAGTGTTATATGGAGACAGACGGTAGTGCAAGAGTGAGCATAGTGCATAGTGCAGTGGTATGGACTTGTCCAGTCACTATGTTGTATACCTGAGACTAACATTATGTGTCAACTGTTTTTCAGTTAAAAAAAAAAAAACCCTCAAATGTAAGAAGAGAGCCTGAGAGTATAACGTGTTGAATGTACCATAGTATCAGAAGAAAAATTCTAAGAAGTAGCAAAATTCTAAAATAGTTATGTTCATTGACTATTTACTACAGGCCAGATAGTGTGGAAAGCATTTGGCATGCATCTTTTTTCCTATGATTGAAGTGGCCACGTAACTTACTGCTTTATTAAATGTATGTGATTATATCAGGTATGAGAGGCTAATTGTGCTTTTAGTGGCTAAGTATTTTAGCAGTAAAAGTTAATCATAGTATAAGCAGTGGCAGTGGAAACATTTGAAAAAAGGTCTCCTTAGATTATCAGATTCCAGTAACCTTAGCTGAGGAGATTTTTCACCAAACTTTGTATAAGCAGGAAGAATCAAACTTTTACCTGGGTCCAGTTGTGTATGTTCTTAGAAATCTTGGGATATAATCTAGGAGGACTTTTTATAAGAGTGAAGTGGTATAATAGGAACTTCTGAAAAGCAAGGAATACCTGTATACTACTCTGGAATATCAATGCCTAGCTAAGATGTTTTTGTCAGTGTTGTGGAACTGTGTTTTCATGATAAAATTCCTTCCCTCTCCTATTCCCTACCGTGAAATTACTTTAATCCAACATAGTTTCTGAACTTTGCTGCGTATCTCCATCACCTGGGTTGGGTTAAAGTTATAGATCCAGGGTCCCAGTCCATATTTATGGTGGATTTTTGAGAACAGGGTCTATGAAGCTACATTTTTAGCTAGTTCTTCTGGGTGATTTTGTTACTGAGAACTCAAGGATTGGGTACACCCGATTTTTAAAAGTTACGTTTTTTTTTTGTGATCAATTTGTAGCTATGTGATATGTGAAGCAAATTAACATGGAGAATTTGGTATAATTAAAGACTTACTAAATTTTCAATCTCAACAACTCATTTCCAGGAAGATGCTCAAACCCAGTTTTTAAAAAGTGACCATCTTTTAATATTAATTATTAGTATTTTAATATTGTAATCTATTTTAGATTTTAGTAATGTTTCTTTATATGAAGCATTAGCTATAGAGAGTAATTCCTATTAAATGATCATATTTTGAAAATTCGAGATGGCTTATCTATAGGAGACCTGAAGTATATGGGAGAATTTAACATTAGAAACATTTATGTAAACACTTAGATAATGTAAAGTTATTGGAATTTTCCCCTCCAGAATAATTTGGGTTCTGTCAGATTTTTGTATGCAAATAAGGAGTCTAAAGAAGCAATTTACTTACATTTATGGGTCAAGAAACTTGAGTTTTATCCTTGACCACAACTAATTTTTTTTTTTTTTTTTTTTTTTTTTTTTTTTTTTTTTTTTTTTTTTTTTTTTTTTTTTTTTTTTTTTTTTTTTTTTTTTTTTTTTTACGTAGACAAGCCACATGTTTCCCAGGCTTGAATTCCTCATGTGTAAGACAAACTGTTGCTGGCTGTTCTCATGTTAATATTAAGGGGAAGCTGATTTAGAAATTAGAAATTTCAGAAAGAAAAGTTTAGTTAAACTCTGACTTAAGGAAAACGCTTACCATTTGTATAAAACTTGTTTTTTAATCTTTAAGAAATTTTTCTTCTTTAAGTGGCACTTCCTCAGACTTCTAATAGGCTGATTCGTAAGGTGACGCTTAGGATCTAGAAAATCCTTATTCTCTGAACACCATTTAACAACTCTTAGAATTGGGCCTTCTTACAACTTGGTTTAGGAAACTCTGAATTCTGTATTGGAAATTCTGTCTTTGTTTAATTTTGTTTTGTTTATCTGTGTGTGGTGTAACTGCTTCCTCAGAATGACTGTCCATGATATCCAAGGTGTGATGTTCTAACTATGCATGTGCATCACTTGCTAAATTTTTTTGGTTGTGCTTTTATTTTCTGATCTGTCATTCATTTGGTCCTGTATTTAGATTTAACTTTAGGAGTTTGTTACATTGAGAATTTCATTTAAAAGTTATGCTCATTGATATAAAAAGTTCATTTTTCAGTGTTCAGTGTCAGTATCCCTGGAAATATTGTGTCATGAGATTTTGTCATTTGCTGATAGGGTTTTTTAGATCAGTGACTGATTCAAACAAATATGTTGTTACTTTTTTTTTTTAGTATGACATGTATAATTTAAGATACTTGAGGGCATACAAGTAATAACAATTGAAACCATTGTATAATGCTATAATTTCATAATAGATTCAGATTTTGACATTTAATTCTTATGCTTTTGTAACTGAGTAGCTAATCAATTATGAGGAAAAACAAGTTGAGTGCCATCTTTGAGGAAGACAGTACTATGGCTTGAATATAGAGCAGTTTTTTGAACTATTTTTAATAGCCTTAACCTGATTTCTTTAAAGCAGTGATATTCTGATTGTTTTAAATTTAAAAAATTGCTTTTTAAAGAAATTTCTTTTACTGTTCAATGGTAAATACTGTAATTTACAGTTTGAAATTATATAATTAGCTGGCAGAGGGTAATTTAGTGAAAGTGGGTAATGAGTGTTGCCATAAGCTTTGAAAAAGAATTAAGGCAACCCTTGAAAGTCTCACCATTAAATTTAAAGCTAGTATTTTTTCTCTCTTCAGGAAGCTGAGGAAGACAGCTATTAAATATTTACAGTAGCTTTAACTTCTATATTAAATGAGGTTTCAAATGTACAAATATAGCAACATATACTTAAGTCCAGTGAATATGTTAAAAATGATTAAAAATAAGAAAAAAAGTCCTTTGTGTTTACTTTTATTTTAACTTTCTTTTTTGTTCATTTCTTTGTGTAGAGTAAATCTTCCATCTAGTATCGTATTCTGTCTGAAGAGCTTCCTTCAATATGTCTTGTAGGTCCACTGGTAGTTAATTCTCCCAGCTTTTCTTCGTTCTGAAAAAAGTCTTCATTTCACCTTCAGTTTTGAAAGTTATTTCTCCAGAATATAGATTTCTGGCTTTACAGGTTTTGTTTTTTCCTCCCTTTCATTTTTTTTTTTTAAAGTCACTCTTTTGTCTTCTGGTTTGATAGTTTCTGGTGAGAAGTTTGCTATACTTTTTATCTTCGTTACTCTATATGTAAAGTGTTTCCCCTCCATCCCTCCAATTACTTTCGGTATTTTCCCTTCATCTTTGATTTTTAGCCATTTCACTATGATGTATCTAGGTTTGTGTGTGTGGCTTATTTTTATTTTATTGTGTTTTGGTTATTTGGAAAGTCTTTATCTTGCTTGAGATTCTCTATGAGTCTTAGATTTGTGATTTGATATCTTTCATTATTTTTTGAAATTTTTCGACTATAATCCCTTTAAATATTTTTCTTCTCCATTCTCTTTTTCTTCTCCTTCTGGGGCTCCAATGACATGTAGATTAAACCATTTGAAATTGTTCCATAGCTGTTAGATGGATGATTCCTCTTTTCCCTTATCCTCCTCCTTTTGTTCTATTCTTCTTTTCTCTCATATTTTAGTTTGAGTAATTTCTTTTGGTCCATATTGAAGTTTACTGATTCTTTGCTTAACTGTGTCAGTCTATTGGAGAGACCATTAAAGGATTATTTTTTAATCTCAGATATTATTGTTTTTGTTGTTGACTTTAAAAAAAATTCTAGCATTTCTATTTGACTTTTACTTGGAATTTCCATTTTTCTGCTAAAATTCTCCATCTCTTCATGTGAGTTTTCTACCTTTTCCATGAAAGCTTTTAACATGTAAATTATAGGAATTGTAAAGTCTGGGTTGTTCCTGAATTTAATTCTATTGATTGCTTTATTTCTTGACAGTGGATTGTGTTTCCTATTTTTTTACCCACAGGCCATCTCCACTATGTTTATTATTTGGTTAAAGTTATTTCTAAAAATTTGTATGTGAAAAAAAATTTGTACATGACAGTGAATTCTCTTGGGACCTTTCTTGACATTGTTTTTGTTCAGGCATCTGTTCCCTATAACATCAGCTCCCACCATGCTCTGAAGAACCTGAGGTATTAGAATATATGCCATCGAAGTATCATTAACTAAACACTCAAAATGTCAACTCTCGCTGACATATGGAAGTACTGTATTTAAGTACTATAGTAAATATTTTCAGCTATGCAAGCTGTATGATCTCGGTCATAACTACTCAGTTGTGTTTTTATAGCATGGAATTACCCATAGAGAGTCTGGATGAGTATGACTATGTTTCAGTAAAATTTTATGGACACTGAAATTCATATTCTGTGTACTTTTGATGTGTCATGAAATATTGTTCCTTTGATTTTCAACCACTTCAAAATGCAGAAACCATTCTTAGCTCACAGAATCTACAGAAACAGGTGCTGGACCAGCTATAGCTCATGGACCCTACTTTCTTGACCTCTGATCTGGGGGACTTTTTCAAATTATAAATGCATGATATTCCCGAGAGTATGATAAGCCACCTATGGGAGATGCATCCCCAAACTGAGAAGTCACTGATGTTGGAAACTAAGGGGAGTGATTTCTACACTTTTAGATTTGCTGGAATGAAAACAAAGCTTGACATAATCTAATGTGAACACAGACTTGTTAAACATACAGTGTGGACCATTTCTATAAAGAAGGTAGAAATTATGAACAGCTTCAACATACGGTCTTACTGGCATGGTATTTTCAGCTTGAGACTTTGAGTATATTGAGCACACAGTAAGGGTTCAGTATTTGTTCATGATTTTATTAGAAAGGTGAGACATTCTGTAAGGGATTAAAAATACATTTAGTTTTGGTTAATGAGATGGTTTTGTCGTTTTTACAACTTTTGGATTTTTTCATAAGTATCTCTTCTGTAACTTTAGCCTCAAGTAGTGATTCCGATTTCTGTTGCATGTTGTGATTATTTGGTAGAGTTGATGGAAGTATTGTTGTTTAGGTCCTACCTCCAGAGATCGCTTTAATTTAGGGTATTCTTGTGTGCAGCCTGGGTTGAGAAATTTTGGCCTAGTAGAGCACCTTCATCAGTGAGTTTTAGAATGAAAAACTACTTTTTTTTTTTTTTAAGATTTTATTTATTTGACAGAGAGAGAGAGACACACAGCGAGAGAGGGAACACAAGCAGGGGGAGTGAGAGAGGGAGAAAGCAGGCTTCTCGCCTAGCAGGGAGGCCGATGCGGGGCTGGATCCCGGGTCTCCGGGATCATGACCTGAGCCAAAGACAGTCGCTTAACCAACTGACCCACCCAGGCACCCCGAAAAACTACTTTTAAAGACAGTATGTTTGCAGCAAAATTAAAAAAACATGTTTCAGGCAGGTGCTGAAAAATATAAAGAATATATAAAATAATATCACCCATCTCTTATCTTTAAAAGATAGCCATTGAAAAATTTTTTGTTTGTGCATTTTCTGTACATAAACATTTTTAAGCAAATAAAATTGTACAGTACATACCATTCTTTGACTTATTTCTACTCAGTTAATATATTTTAGACATCTAGAGAAAATCATTTCTCATAAATGATGTTTTCCAAGGATTAAAAACAGAAGCACAGAAGATAATTTTTGAGCAACTTGGCAACGGGAGCTGATGAGAGATACACATTGGGAGCAAGGCTATTTCTAGGATTGTTTGGAGGCCGGGACACATCACAGTTCTCTGTGCAACAATTCAGGCAACATTTGTTTAGGGTGAAGATTATAGACAGCTTTGAATAGGGAAAAATTACCAGAGGACGTTATGAGATGTGCCCAGGATGAAGGACTATTTCCTTCTAGTGAATTAAGATGAGTGTATGGATGGTGGGCTTCAGAGTTTCCTGTTTGTGCATTTTTTTTTAAAGATTTTATTTATTTATTTGACAGAGAGAAATACAGCTAGAGAGGGAACACAGGCAGGGGGAGTGAGAGAGGGAGAAGCAGGCTTCCCGCCGAGCAGGGAGCCCAATGCAGGGCCAATCCCAGGTCTTCGGGATCATGATCTGAGCCGAAGGCAGTCACTTAACCAAATGAGCCACCCAGGCGCCCCTGTTTTGTGCATTTTTTAAAAATTTTGTTTTGTGTCTTGTTTAGGATGAGCAAAGTTTCCCTCTGGCCTATCCTCCTCTCACTGTTGCTCAGTTGCTGGAAGCAGAGATTAGGTGGGCTATTGGCAGACAGGAACACTGGGCCCATGGATGGCCTATGCAGTTTTAGAGAAGGTGGTGGTATTCCATGCCTGTCCCCTTAGCACCTGTCCTTCCCCTAGGGCTCTTAGACATCTGTTCTTGCTCTGCTCTTAGGATCCTGCAGTTCTCTTCACCTTAACTAACCCAGTAGATTTCCTGTGTTTGCTGGTAGTGGGCAGGGCCGAAGACAGACTTGCTTATGCAGATAAGATCAAGGACTTCAGAAGCCCTGTTCATGGACCAGGTTGTGTGTATCTATCAGGTAATTCACAATCATAGTGACAACATGAAACCTAAGTTAGCTATATTCTTAGCAGAGTTCAATTTTTTCCAAGATAAATAATAATGATTTTATGAAAAAGACAGAAATATGAAAATAAACTTGAGTTTAGGTAGTTTGTGCTCAGTCTGCTTAAAGGACAATCCAGGCCTGGTTACTGGAGGACTCTTTGAGGTTCTATTTTAGTTATATAATTCTTTGATAGCTTGGGGCTTTATAAAACGTGAAACTTAAAATTTACATTTCCAAATGATCAGGCAAA
>PITA01028811.1:0-19101 GCA_004023965.1 Spilogale gracilis | reverse complement strand
CCACACGCACGGGGGCTGCCCACACGCACAGGGGACGCTCACGTTCGGGGGCTGCCCACACGTACGGGGGCGCCCACACGCACGGGGGCGCCCACACGCTCGGGGGCTGCCCACACGCTCGGGGGCGCCCACACGCACGGGGGCGCCCACACGCTCGGGGGCTGCCCACACGCACGGGGGAGCCCACACACGCTCTGGGGCGCCCACACGCTCGGGGGCGCCCACACGCTCGGGGGCGCGGTGTGGGGGGTTTCTATCCTAAATCTCTAACATGGAGGCCCTGTCCATTCTAACAAGATTTGTCATTTGGACTGACCAGCAATATGCAGGTGCATGACTGCATATGCTATCTGATTTAATAGTTTTATTTGTAATAGGAAAAAAAAAAAAAAAAACCACAGGTTTAATTTACAGTTGCATCTGCTTACAAGAAAGTAGCATAATGCTTTTCATTTTGGAGTCATGATAGATTTCCAACCTGATTTCCCAAATTTAAAAACAGTGGTAAAAAAAAAAGAAAAGCTGTTTTTCATTTTCAAATGATACGAGCAATGGCTGAAGAGCTGTTTTTCCTCATCGTGATTTCCAAAAAGAATAAGTGGAAGCATTTCCATAGTGGAGTCTAAGATTTTCGTCATATTTGGGTAACCTCTATAAAGCTGTTTCTGATATTCCTCAGTAAAAGTCTTTTTTTTTTTTAGATTTTTATAAAGAGTGACTTACTTATAATACCTTATTAAATGTGATGATTATACTTCTACTATCATGATATCCATTCATGCTTTATTATTTTACCACAAATGCATTGAATATTTTCTGTTTCAGGTATTCCGCTGGGGATACAGATCCCTCAATGACCTCACAAATAATCACAAGAGAAGAGACTGACAAGTTAGAAACCTTCTGCTGCCCAGCCTTATGTGCTCCAAAGGAAGCACTTGCCTAAGGCAGGGATGGGAGGGCTGAGGAGGGGCAGCCTCAGACCATACCTGCTAGAGGAGGCTGACCACCTTTGAAAGGAAAGTCTGATGTCAGAGCTAGGGACTGTGGGAGATGACAAATGTTATCCTGAACTAAACTTTCCTCATGTTCTTAGTAGACTATGAGCCCTTTGCTTAACTGGGCCAACCCTAGGCTTCCAATCCCAAACTTATAGAGGCTGGTTTTAGCAAGAACCCCATTAGTCAGTGTATAGAGACCCTTCACCCTTGAAATCTGTTCATTCTGGATATCTGACTGAATTTCTCTTCCATACCATCACCCAGGTGGATTGGGTCACTCCAGCTTGCCTTCAGCAAGAATCCTATCAGGTTGATCTAGCAGGAAATCCCCCTTTGACTTTAGTGTTTCCTCTTAGTAATTTTCCACCCACAGGGCTCCAGTGCTCCTTGACCATATATCCCATTTGTCCACATTGTATTCAGAACTGGGCCCAGTTCTATACCAAGTTCTCTTCTCTCATGCTGGAGATCCTGAGTAAAATCTGTTTTATTGATTTTAACTACTGGCCAGCTCTGGTTAACAGTTTTGGTGCCCATCGCTCAGAATCAGATCCATCTTCAGACCCAGGAACCTCTTGCACAGGATTCCAATGTGCATCTTCCAAAAAGCCTGCCTTCACTCTTGGCTGACCGATATGGGCTTCGCTAGGGAGTCTCAGTCCTGAGCCAGGGCTTCAGATGGCAATCCGTTGAGACACAGTGGGACATTCTTGAAATAATCTGATCCTTGAGATTCTCAGTGTAATACAGGAGTGGCCCTGGAGGCCCAGATTAACAGGGGCTCGGTTAACCCTAAACTTCTCTGTTTGTGAATGGCTATGAAGCTAGGTTACAGATCCCAGTTTCTCTGTTCATAAGCACCAGCATAGACTTACTTAAGAAGAGGAGATTCTAAGCTGACTGAACCCCCTTCTTGAACCTCTGCTGACTATATGCTCCACCAGCTGTCTGTTTCTTTTCTTGTCAGCACAATTTTACTAAAGATGATACAGAGTTAAGTGTCCTCTTTGGGAAGCTTAAGATTTCCAGAAACTGGCTTCTCTAAGGTCTCTCCCTTCCCACACATCTGCTCCTTCTTCCTCCTTTATCCACCTCTCTCTTCCCTGCAGTACCTTTGAATCCTTTGATACATCTCCCTTAAACGCCCCTCCTGCATCCTTCTGTCTACCCTGTCAGACCTACAGTGTCCTCCAGCAACCTGAAGCTGTTCTTCTCATCAGGATCTCTCCACGGGGACTCAGGGACCCCCAGAAGCAACCACTCCAGGCTAAAAGAGGGGAAAACGCTAACTAGAACTAAACTGGATATTTTTTTCCCCTGGAGACAGCTAGACAGCTGCTTGTTGTCTCTTCCATCTCTCACCTAAAAGTGCACAGTCCACAGCTTTCATAATATCTATAGCCAAAGAAAATCTTAAAAGTCTCCTCTAAAATATTGGTAAAAAGCTTTAGCTCTCGTGAAGAATTAAGTAATCTCAGTTTGTCCCATTTGCCAAAAGTTCAAATAAAATACATAAAGTGGAGCAAATATGAGAGTATATCGTGATATTTGCGTGGATCACAGCTCAAATTTTAGAATAAAAGCGCAAGAGCCTTGTTGCATCTATTAGTATGTTTCTGGGAATCAAATATGTATGTTATGCATTCATGATATATTCTTACCTCCAGAGGGTCTTACCAAATTAATTTACAAATGAATTAAATGAGTTCTAGTCAAACTAGCTTAAAAATAAGTGAGCACTTACATAAATTAAATATTCCCCAAATTCCAGAAGTACAGAAACTAACCCAAATGCTTCTCAGGGTCACATAACTTTGGAAATCTTGGATGAATAATATTAGGTTCCTAGTTAGTTTAATAAAAATAGCTGCATCATCTGATTAGCATTAAATACAATTTAAACATACATTTTTATTCTCTTTGGGTTTAGTAGTGAAATAAACTTATTTGTAAATCTCTACTAGTTGTATAAGAAAATAAAAACTATAAATTCAATTTACGAACAAAAAATAATAAACAGAGTAAAAATGAATTGCTTGATATCCGTTACTTTATTCATATCAGGCACAGCAATAAAACAAAAACCCATGCATTTAATTTTTTAGATTTTTTTGCATTTGTGATATTTCCTATCATGCTTATGCTGTAAAAGTAATTAACTGGGAAATATCTTGAGATGATGGCTAAGTCTGTTAAATATTAATTTGACCAAAAAAATGCACAAAGTAACCAGTTTCCAAAATCTTTGTGGTAACATGCACCCTTAGACCTATGCTAAATTATGTTAATATTTGGTTAGAACCTAGGTCATTTCAAAGTAAGATAAACTCCTGCAACACTAATTATTGAACATAAATGTAAGCTTAAATACTTTTGGCATGTTATCTTTATATGATAAAGGGAAGCTAAATATATTTAGGCCTGTTAATAAACATGTTTTTTTTGCTACATTGAAAAGCAAACTACGAGAAACGATAAACCTCTAAAAAATGTGAGATTATATAACATTTGCTACTATTCTACAGAATGCTGGTATGTTGTAGACAATTCAGAACTTTCTTCCCCCCAATTTTCTGTGGAAAAGATTAGTAATGGTTAGAAATTATGGGGCGCCTGGGTGGCTCAGTTGGTTAAGCGACTGCCTTCAGCTCAGGTTATGATCCCGGAGACCTGGGATCCAGCCCCACATCGGGCTCCCTGCTCAGCAGGAAGCCTGCTTCTCCCTCTCTCACTCCCCCTGCTTGTGTTCTCTCTCTCGCTGTGTTTCTCTCTGTCAAATAAATAAATAAAATCTTAAAAAAAAAGAAATTATAACCAATATATGTAGATAAAACTGCTAAAAATAATAAGGGAAACAATTTTGCATGTGAATTAGGCAAGGAAAGTAAAATGTATTTGAAGGATATATTTTTATTAAGGGGAAAGAGTCATTCTGTCCTCAGGTTAGAGTGACTAGGTATTTCAGAATGAGAGAGAGGAAAATGAAGAAAAAATATATTAACTAAACATAGAAGGTTATAGAAGGTTTGAAGAAAAAAAAATATGTGTGAGCAAGCTGGCTAAGATCTGAATGATTTATTCATAAGTGTGATATTTTATGATATTCAATATGAAATACAATTGTAAAAATAGAATTTGGGTTTCTTTTCTGTTAAAATGACAGAATTTTCTTAGATTATCAGACTGCTCTTTATAAGAAATTATAAAACATGTTTACCTTTTGAGTAACCTTCCTAAAACACCAACATTATGTGTTTTATCAGAATAATAATTTCTTAGGCTTAATGTTAAGCTTAATGTTAAGCCTTTTCCATGTCCTTGATTACTTAAAAGAAGTGAGACTTCTCACTTTTACAGAGGTAAAGTTTTTTACATTTTTGACAGCTTGTCTTCCCCAAATCAAATCCTAAATGAAGTCATGTTCTTAAACTAGCACTGACATCATCTAAAGGGTTCCTGAATAATCTCAAAGGATTTATTCTTTCATCTTGTGAAAAGAGATATGTTAAAAATAATTTGGTTTATTTGATATGTTGAATGACATGAGAGATACTGTCAAATAAAAAAGGATGTTTTAATATTTCTTAGCTTGTATTTATGTAGATAAATGTTATTAATGTCAATATTCTAGAAATTGTGTGAAGTTCATTGAATTTTGTCAATACCCTTGCTGTTCTAGGTATGTCTTGGTATAATGTTATCCATTAGAAATCCAGTTATTATTTAAAATGTTCCATATCCACAACAGTAACCCCATTTTCTTGTCAAATGTCCTCTCATCAAATCTTTAACCATGGTCATTCTAAGCCTTTTGTCATTCACAGACAGTTATTATTTTAATTTGATGTTTTCCTAAAAACTCTTGCCATCAGCTATAGGCCAGAATGCTTTGTGATAGAGTTGCCTAAATAACTAATTCTATACCACTGGACTGAGTTAGAATTTCCAGAATTCTAGTGGAGAAGCTGATAGATTTATGGAACTGATAACCTAAGATCAAGCAGAAAAAGAATTAATTACATAGAGACTGAATGAAGTGATAAAGGGTGATTATGGTTTTGCTTGGAACACTGATGGTGCTTTAATGATCTATTCTCTGGATGTAAAAAATCTCCTTTCTCTTTTTTCTTAAGCTATCAATAATTTATAGCAGTTTTATCAATTCTACTAATATAAACAAAAAGGAAACATTTTCTCTCCCTGCCTAATCCTCTAAAACTTGGAAACTTCTATTGAGTATTTTTATTTTTATGGAAATATAACTATTTGCATAAATTAAATAAGAATTGGTTCTCTTTGTTACGGACATAATTTGAAACATTGGTTATATAACCCAAGCTTTGATGGGAATGTCATATTTGAAACAACATGCATACATAAATCAATTTTAAAGAACAAAGGTGAATTATGGAACTTAATGTTTTCAAAGCCCTCTCAGAAAAACTAGATTGGTACCTGGTTTAAAGGATTCCCAGCTTTGTAGGTACGTGAGCAAGGTCATTTCCTGGCAGGCCCAGGAAACTTGGGGTATTCAGGGGACCCAGAGGAGAGAAGAATTCAATTAAATCAATAGGTACAAAATGTGAAGTCTGGTGGGGAGTTCTTGGCTTGGCTTCCTAAAGTCTAGAGACTGCTAAGAGTCTACTATGACATTTCTTTTGAAAAGTTCTAGCAAAGCAGAGTTCCTGAAAGGAAGGCCTGTGTGGTCAGTTGTCATCCTTGCTACATTTATGTTAAATAACTAAGCCAAATCTAAGGAGACCAGATTTGTTTTGTAAACAGAACCAGAAGGGGGGAAACTATAGAGGAAAATTTTATGTTTGGATGGGAAAAATTATAGCGAATCTTTGTGGGTTCTCAATTCTTGCAATATATGCCTCCAGTATATGGCTACTACTCTCTAAATTAGTGCTTCCAAATTTTCTTTCACCTTATTTACCTGGTGTCACTGAGAACTAAAACCTGACTGCTTGGATTTTTTATTGGGACTCTCTCAAGAATTCCCTAAGCAAGAATTCCCTAAGCTGAGCGTTTCTGTGTCTACTCCAATAACCATGACTAACACTGATGCATATGCCATCACAAGAGATATTCAGACTGCAAACTAGGACATCTGTCCACTTGTCAGCACTGTCCTCCTTCCATCATCAGAAGATAATTCCAATCCAACATCTAGAAATCTTTTCAGCTGGCTACTCTCTGGGCTCAGAAACTGGGTTTCCGACCACTCTTCTTCTTTTTTTTTTTCTTTCTTTTATTTCCATAGAAATTCCTCTCGTTAAATGTTTGACTGCTCATAAATATCCTCTACCACCAAGTCCCAACAGATGATTCTCCTGGCCCTTAATGAACAAAAAGCAACTGAATGAGAAAACTGACATATTTTTCAAGTGAAGGAAGAACATTGCTTCTTCCTATGAACAGGAGTAACTGCCAAAATTTGGTCCCCTTGACCACATTGTATTCAGGCTCTTCTGAGCTCTCTGCTCTAGTAGGTTCACAACGGGACTTTAGTCTCTGTCCTGTAAAGCCCCATTGTAGCAAGAATTCTGCTGAGTTAGTTTAGAGAGAATCCTCACCCTCAATATCTGATCAGATCTAGGGTGATCCCCTAGATAACTGATGAAATTCCTTATCCCTTCAAGTGACGGCGAAGGCCTGCCTTCGCCAAGATCCATGTTAAGTCTGTAGCCAGAATCCCCTTTACCCTTGAACCACCCTCTTAGTAATTTTCCATTCACTCTGCTCCTTGACTATAAATCCCCACTTGTCCGTGTTGTATTCAGAATTTAGCCCAGTTCTATACTGAGATCTCTTTTCCCTTATTGCAATATTCATGACTATAATCTACTTTTGTCACTTTAAAAACTGTCCAGCTCTGGTTTCTCTTTCACAGGGAATATGCACTAAGTAGAAAAAAGAGCAAACAGTAGGAAGGAAATAAAGCACAGGAAATCACATAAGGGGTCCATTGTGATACAAGGGAAGAAGTCAGGTAGAGGGAGAATGCAGCAGAATTTTGGAAGAGATATATTTTCTGATTATGAAACTCTAGTGTCACTGGAAAAAAAAAGCAAAAAAGAAAATACGCTCCCAATCCCACTACCCAGAGATAATCAGTAATACTATATTAAAAGTTCTTATTTTCAGTGAAGTTTCATAATATGATTTTTAGTAGTGAATAATTATATACAGTATTTTTATTTTTAAATTTTTTTAAAGATGTATGTACTTATTTGAGAGAAAGAGAAAGAGAGAGAAAGAATGCACAACAAGGGGAGGACTAGAGGAGGACATAGAGAGACATGATCTTAAGCAGACTCCCAGCTCACACAGAGCCCAACACAGCGCGGCATCTCATGACTGAGATCATGACCTGAGCCAAAAACAATATTTGGGTGCTCAGCCCATGGAGCCACCCAGGTGCCCTCTTTTTATTTTATTTTTAATAGGGAAAATATACTCTTTATTTTTACTACTTTCTTTCTTTGTTTTCTTTTCCTATTTTAGTATTTTTAATTTTTAAATTGTATTTTCCCATGTCAAAAAAATTCTCTAAAAATAACTTTATAATCACTAAATTATTATTTTTTAATTAAAAGATTTTTTCAGAACAGTTTCAAGTTCCCAGCAAAACTGAAAGATAAAGAGAATTCGCATGCATCCCATGTCCCCAGACATACATAGCTTCCCTCAATGACAACACCTTGTGTCACATCTGTTATAACTCATGAACGAAATTTACACATCACAATCACTCAAAGCCCACAGTCTGCATTATAGTATTCTCTTGGTTTTGTAAGTTCTGTTGGTTTGGGCTAAAGTATAATGACATGTATCTATGATTATGGTACCATATATAGTATTTTCATTGTCCAAAAAATGCACTGTGGTCCTTCCATACTCATTTCCTCCCCAAAACAGCTTGTAACCACTGAGCTTTTTACCTATCTCCACGACTTTGTCTTTTCCAGGATGTCATATAGTTAGAATTATACAATATGTAACCTTTCCAGTTTTGACTTCTTTCACTTAGTCATGTGCATTTAAAGTTCCTCCATGTCTTTTCATAGCTTGATAGCTCATTTCTTTTTAGCACTGAAAAATGTTTCATTGTCTTGATGTACAACAGTTTATTTATCCATTCACCTACTGAGGGATGTCTTGGTTGCTTCCAAGTTTTGACAATTATAAATAAAGCTGCTTGAGATATTGTTATTCATAAGAAAAATATATATTTACTCATTCAGATAACCAAAATCTATTTCTCATATATATTAGATCTTGATCCACATTTCCTGGCTCACAGCTCTCAAAACTCTTAGAATTTCCTAAGTGCTAAGTGAGAAAGGTGCCTTGTATTATGTTAATGAGATAACTTTGAGACAGCACCTAAAGTGGGAGCTCATTGCCCTTGAAATGAACTGTGTGATCAAAGGGTTGATCCCTACCTCAACCTCCACTAAGGGAAAAGAAGCCCAAGGTTGAATCAGTCCCCAAAGGACAATGATTTAATCAATCTTGACTATGTAATGAAGCCTCCACAAAATCCCAAAAGGACTGGGTTTCTAGTTGGTGGACATATGGAGGTTCTGGAGAATGATCCATCTAGAGGGGTCGCGGAAGCTCTGTGTCCCTTCCCATCTGAAGTGGGAGGTAGTCTTGTGGTACTGAGCATTCAACCTGTGGGATCTGATGCTATCCGCAAGTGGATAGTGTCAGAATCTACTTGAATTATAGGGTACTCAGCCAATTTCCTAAAAATTGTTTGCTGTGGATACCCTCCCTCTCAGACTAGAAACTGAATTTCAGAACTAAAAGACTGCTATAAATATCCCTTTGCAGGTTTTTGTGTGGACATAAGTTTACAACTTCTTTGGGTAAATACCAAGGAGCATATCTACAAAATCATATGGTAAAAATATGTTTAGGTTTCTAAGATTTCTAAGACAGTTTTCTAATATACTTATTTTTCTAAGAAAACAACATCTGAAGTGTCTGTACCATTTTACATTCCCATCAATAATGAATGAGAGTTCTTCTTGCTCTATATCCTCACCAGCATTTGGTGTTGTCAGTGCTTTGGATTTTGGTATTCTAAAGGGTATATCATCTCTTACTATTTTAATTTTCATTCCCCTGAAGATATATTAGGTGGAGCATGTTTTCATGTACTCAATTTATTTGCCATCTGCATATATTCTCCAATGAGATTATGTAGAGATCTTTAGCTCACTTTTTAATTGGGTTGTTTGTTTTCTTCTTTTTGAGTGTTAAGAGTGCTTTGTATATTTTGGCTTGACAGTTTTGGGTCCTTTATCAGATGGGTCTTTTGAAAATGTTTTCTCCCATTCTGCAGCTTGATGTCTCATTCTCTTACCTTTCACAGAATTTTTAAATTTAATGAAATCCAGTTTATCAGTTATTTCTTTCACGGTGTGTACATTCACTGTTGTATCTAAAAAGTCACAGACATGCAAGGACGTCTAGGTTTTTTTCCTATATTATCTTCGAGGAGTTTTATAGTTTGGGATTTTACAATTAAGTCTGTGATCCATTTTGAGTTGATTTTTGGGCAGTTGTGTAAGGTTGTGTGTCCAGATTCATTTTATTTCATGTTGATATCCAAGTCATTCCAGCACTATCTGTTAAAGAAGACTGTCTTGGCTCCATTATATTGCTCTTGCCCTCTGTCAGAGCTCAGTTGACTATAGTTACATGGGTGTACTTCTCAGTTTTCTCTTCTGCTCCACTGATTTCTTTGAATGTTTCTTTACCAATATAACATTGTCTTAATTACTATAACTTTCTGGCAAGTCTAGAAAACACATAAGGTCAGTCCCCCAACTTTGTTCTTCTCCTGCAAAATTATGTTGCCTATTTCAGGACTCATGCCTTTCCATGTAAGCTTTAGAATCAGTTTGTCCATACTAACAAAATAACTTGATGAGATTTTTATTGAGATTGCATGGAATCTATAGAGCATGTTGGGAAGAACTAACATCTTGTCAATAGAGTCTTCCTATCCATGAATATAGAACATCTCTCCATTCATTTCTTCTTTGATTTCATTCATCAGTCTACTATTCTTCCTTGTGTAAGCCTTGTACATATCTCATTAGATTTATATGAACACTTTTCATTGTGAGGTTGCTAATATAAATGGTAATGTGTTTTTAATTTCAATTACTCTTGTTCACTGCTGATATATGGGAAATCAATTGATTTTGGGATGTTAACCTTCTATCCTGCAGCCTTGCTATAATCACTTCTTAGCTCCAGGAGTTTTCCTGTCTATTCTTTTGGATTTTCTACACAACTGATCATGTTATCTGTGAATAAAAGTAGTTTATTTGTTCCTTTTTAATCTGTATACATTTATTTCCATTTCTTAGTTTATTGCACTAGCTAGAACCTCTACTACAATGTTGAAAATGAGCATTGAGTGAAGACAACTTTGCCTCATACCTTGATCTGAGTAGGAAAGCTTTTTGGAGTTTCTCACTACCAAATGTGATATTAATTGTATTATTGTGTGGGGGTTTTTCTGGGAAATATTCTTTATTAAACTGAGGAATTTTCCTTGTATTCCTAGTAAACTGAGAATTTTTATCATGCATAGGTGTTGGATTTTGTCAAATGATTTTCAATATCTATTCATATGATCATGTGATTTTTCTTTTTTAACCTATTCTTATGATGGATTACATTAATTAATTTTAAAATGCTGAATCAGCACTGCATACCAGGGACAAATTTCAAGTATTTGGTACTGGTATATGATTCTTATTATACATTGTTGTATTCTATTTGCTAATATTTAGTTAAGGTTTCACATCTATGTTCATGAGAGATATTGATCTGCAGTTTTCTTATTATATTTTTAGTATTAGGAAAACACTGTCCTCATAAGATGAGTTAGGAAATATTTCCTCGGTTTCTATCCCCTGAAAAAAATCCTAGGGAATTAACATAATTTCTTTCATAACTGGTAGAATTCACCAGTGACCTCATCTGGGTCAGGTGTTTTCTGCTTTGGAAGGTATCAATTATTGATTCATTCTTCTTAATAGATATAGGCCTGTTCATATTATCCCTTTCCCGTGTCACTGAATTACTTTTATTGATGTCCTGGTAACTATTAAGGCAAATGTTTGACAAGTAGAATTTCAGGGGTGTGGTGGGAGGAGCTGTGACGTGTAGCACTTGAAAGCTTTTCTTAAGTAAATGCCCTCACTTTGTCTGATTCCAGCCTACCAACATGGTGCCACTGAATGTGACTTTAGGAAAAAATGTGCATGATCGATTCTTGTGAGCTGGCATAAGTCAGCTCAAGTACATCACTGAGTTTGTTTTAAATAGTAGGGCTAGATAAAACTTTATTTCACCTTTCTGTTGTCGGATACTTAGTTAATTAACATGTATTTCCTTTTATACATAAAGTATGTCACTCTAGCATCTAGTTCAAAAGGGAAAATACTAGACAAAATTTGCAATGGGTAGTGACAGTTATCAACAGTCTGGAGAAAGCAGACCAATTTTAGATCACTGGTAAGATAACACTTTTGCTTTCTCTTCTGTTTTGTCAAGAACTGCACGAAATAGATTATACACAGTCATCTTATAAAACCTATCACTTTCATGCACTTTTATAAATAATGCTTTAAGTAACAATAATTGTGAATGGATTTAGGAAAGACACATGAGGAAATGATGGGACAAAGCAGGAGCCAGGAAAAGGGATAACTAATATTTGCTAAGCAAGAACAAAACAATCAACTAGTCATTCAACAGCAGCACATCCATTTAACAAATGTTTTTTGAGTGTGTACTATGTATTAGGGATTTTTGGGGGGAGTAGTATTGATCCAGTAGTGAGCTAACAGAAATAATTACTTATTTTTTTAAAGATTTAATTTATTTGAGATAGAGAGAGAGCCGTACAAGTGCAGTGAAGGGCAGAGGGAGAAGCACTCCCTGCCGAGTGAGGAGCCTGATATGGGGCTCGATCCCAGGACTCCAGGATCATGACCTAAGCTGAAGGCAGCTACTTAACTAACTGAGCCACCCAGGTGCTCCTGGAAAGAATTACTTATTATATATGAGAATCCATTCTAGTATGGGAGATAGATAATGAATAAGGCCTATCAGTAACATATAATATGTTACAAAGTGTTCAGTGTTACTGGAAAAAAAAAATAGCTAGAGGAGAAGACTAGGGATTGCTTCATCTAGCAGAGGTCTGGCTGCGGCTTCAGATCTGGGAGGGAAGGGTTACAAAATGTACCACCCCAAAATATTCCTCTTAGGTGTAAAGAGTATTTTGAGCAGATTATCTCAAGAAAAAGTAGGCTCTAGAGAAGCTCTAAAAACAGAGTAGAAGTTACCCTTTTAGAAGGGAAGTTTACATTAGAAACAGGATCTGTACCAAGGAGAGACCTAGTATCAGAGATAGTTGATTTGCCTGAGGGACTTATCTGCAAGGCACTTATGAAGGTTCCCTCTTCTCACCTTCCCAGGAATTGCTTTCCTCGGTTGAAATCCCCCGACTCATTTGTTTCCTTAGCTCAGGGTGGTATATAGACCTCACTCATCTGCCGTTGAGTCTTATGTCTTTATGGGAACTCTGGTATGGACATACATTATTTGAAAGGTTTTTGTTTTGTTTTGTTTTGTTTTGTTTTGTTTTGTTTTTCCCCTCTCCTGTTAATTTGTCTTTTATTACAGGGATGTTTTAGCCAAAAAGCCAAAACCTTAGAATGTTAGAGGGGAAATCATTTCTCCTTCCAAAGAGAGTTCAGGCCATGCTCACCGAGAGTTTAGGGGGCCTGAACTATCACTTCAAGTGTCCTCGGTTCCTGTTCATGCCAAACACCTTGAAAACACTTGGAAGTGATTTTGTGTTCATCTTTTTTTTTTTTTTAAGATTTTATTTATTTATTTGACAGAGAGAAACATAGCCAGAGAGGGAACACAAGCAGGGGGAGTGAGAGAGGAAGAAGCAGGCTTCCCGCCGAGCAGGGAGTCCGATGTGGGACTCGATCCCGGGTCTCAGGGATCATGACCTGAGCCGAAGGCAGTCGCTTAACCAACTGAGCCCCCAGGCGCCCCTTGTGCTCATCTTTTTACAGTGATGACTACCCTCTGACTTGACAAGGCTGATGTAGAGAAAAAGTACAAGACAGGTGACAAGAAATGCTACAATTAGAGGTGATATAGCAGGTAGATAACCTGCCTGAAGAAACCTGCAGATAATTTTAAGAGCAAAACTTCCAGAACCCCTCCCCAGTCACAGCCACTAATTCCACTGAGATTGTAATTAGAAGTGTTTCACATCTATTACCTGGAAAGAATAGAAATATTGCCACATAGACAACTCCTCAAGGAACAAGACTGATAGCTCTCCATTCCTTCACCTGTTTTTTGTTTTTCAGCAAACTTTGGTGTTTTTCTTCATCTGGATCCCTCAGATTTATTTTAGTTTTCCCATGTATTTTGTCTGATTTTTGTTATGTCTGAAAAGTTTGGGTTTGCTTAGTCATGATGTTTACTAAGATGAAATGCTCAGTGGGATTTTTGAGGAACATTTAAATTTGTCTAAAATATTCCTGTAATCATTTGTGCAGCAACCCCTGATTGAGACCCTGCCCTGTCTGATAAGCCCCCTCAGGCCTTGTGCCTAAATCCTGAAGAAAGAAGACAGGGGCCTGGGCCATATACATACACTACGTCATCAGTTGTCTCCTAGGCAAGACTGAGCAAACAGAGCAGTAGGAAGGCACTGTCTTCACCTGTGCATTCTGAAGACATCAGGCCAAAGACATCAAAATTATGGTGTGCACTGTTGATTTTTGACAAAAAGAGAAAGTTAAAAAAAGAGAGAGAATGTTGTTCAACCACAGATTTTCATCCAATGAAAATAGCCTATGAGTTATGATTAAGGAACTATATTCTGAAACGTCAAGGGAAAACAAATTACAAGTTGTTAAAGGGAAGACCAAAAAAGTTTCACAAATTTTAACAACTGGAAGGCTAGTTCAAGAAACGGATTAATTTTACACTGAGCTAAGTAAACAAGCCCATTGAAATAAAATTCCACATCAGAAATAGAAAGACCTGAAACAGCCATATGGCCTACAATTGTATTTCGACTAATCTTATTTTCTTAATGGCTTAAAGGTAAATTTAAAGTTAAATTAGGTTCAGAATGCAATTGGAAGTTAAATGATGTGTAAATTAATAGTTCAATTTTTAAAGTAATAACATTAGTTTGGATTTTGAAATAAACTGGTGAAAAACCACATATGTGCCAAATAAGAATGTTTTCAAGTTTGTAAAACTTCATTAAAATTGTTTGCACCAAAACATTACAAGCAAACTAATGAAAGGGACAAAGCACAAAATAATGCAGCACTTTGACATCTTTCAGGAGGAGGCACATGTGAAAAAAAAAAAAATAGAAGATTAATGTGGTTAGTAGCAGAATGGCTTTTTATGTTTAAAAAAAAAAAGAATGAAAAATAACCAATGAACGAATAAGCAATGGTTAATGATATTTATTGTATTCATTTACTGTTATAATCAAATTCATTCTTCTGTTTTTTTCCACTGCTGTTTTCTATGTAAAATTACAAAATTTTCTTACTATGTTTGTCTTTTTCTGTTCAAAGATCTCCAACAAATTATTCCATAAGTGCTAGAAACAGGTATAACAGTGTAAAGGCAACATATAAAAGGGATTATTTGTCATGATACACAAAGTCCCGATATTAGAGTACTTTCACTTTATACTTTATTAAGTATTAAATCTAAAGCAGCTCCTATTTATCCTTCACTACTGATTTAGAGCTTAAGGCAACAGAATTATGGACTCATACATTTTCACTGTAAAGCCTGTACTACTTGTGGCTGAAAACATTTTCATTGCAATAGTATAGACATAAACAAACTGAAAAATGTAGGGGAGAACAAAAGGAGGAATTTAATCATTATTTACAAGTTGTCATTTTATTATTACTATAATTACTGCTTTTATTTCTCAAAAAATGTTCACTGAATTAAAAAAGCCCAAGAGAGCAAAAAGCCCTTATGATGTGGGGATTATTTAAAGCTGAGAAACTAATATTGAGAAGCTGGAGTCAGTAGACCTATTTCTCTAGTCAAAGCATCCTGTTCCTTGAACACGTTAAGAAGAGAGTGGATATATATACATATGTATGTTTTTTAATTGTCCAAATGAAGTCCCTCATTTAAAAGTACTTCCCACGTTGGTTAAAGAGCATATTCATGCATTTTAGCTTATGTGTAATTAAACTACCAGGGTACATACAGAGAAATGCACATCTATTTACCCCATGGTCAACTATTCTGTAATGATTCTGAATATGTCTGCATCAACCAAGACAAACTTTTAAAAAGGATTTCATAATACCCTATGAGATGCAGTTAAAAAAAAATGATTGAGTCACATATTTTCTTGTAGGTTAGAACTTAGAACGTGTAATTTTGATAAATCATAACCACAGAACTGCCTAGTAACTCAGTTTCAATAAACAGGACTTCAAATTAAATTGCCGTTTTCTTCCTTAGGTTTATTTATTCATCTTTTTAGTTATTCATCTGTTTGCCTCTAGACTCTTTTAATGTAAAATTGTAATTGTATTTATTCTTTAAATATTTTAAATAAAATAAGATTAGAAGTTTGATCTTTAATATCAACAACTTCTTGGCATTAGTGAAAGAAGACATTTTTTTAAAGAAAATTAACATCTCAAAATATTTTCATTTATCACAACTTATTAGATTTGTAACACAGTCTGACTCCTTCATTTGAAAATTATGGCTCAGTCAGTGGAGAATACAACTTCTAATCTCAGAGTTGTAAGTTCAAGCCCTATGTTGTATATAGATATTTCTTATAAGCAAAATCTTAAAAAAAAAAAAATTAAAAGAAAAAAAAAAGAAAATGACCTGTTAATATGTAAGGTTAATTATTTTATTATATCATGATATTTTAATAAATATTTGAAAGCTAGTAACCTATAACTTAAATCTTTTGGAACTTTTGCAGATATAATTACCCTATCACTTTATATTTCTCCTTAAATTTGTCTATTCTTTTTTTTTTTTTTTTTTTAGTTTCATTTATTTACTTGAGAGAGAAAGGGAACCCAAGCAGGAGGAAGAAGGAGATGGGCAGAGGGAGAAGAAGATTCCTCTCTGAGCTGGAAGCCTGACGCCAGACTTGATCGAAGGACACTGGGACAATGACCTGAGCTGAAGGCAGATGTTTAACCAACTGAGCCTCCCAGGTGCCCCTAAATTTGTCCATTCCAACAATACTTACTGAAGAATTACTGTATGCTAAGTACTGTTCTAAGCACTTAAGATTGCGAAAAGTTTCATATTCTAACATTATATAGTACAAGGGATAATAAATAATAAGTTAATGCATCAGATTTAGGAAGGCTATGAAGACAATAGAACACACCGATATGGACAAGCAGGAATAGGGACAGAGAGGGTTTTTTGTTTTTTGGGGTTTTTTTTTAATATTTTGTTTATTTGTTAGAGAGACAGAGAGAGCACAAGCAGAGGGAGCAGCAGGCAAAGGGAGAAAGAAGCAGGTTCAAGCAGGCTTCCTGCTGAGCAAGGAGACTGATGTGGACTTAATCCCAGGACCGTGGGATCATGACCTGAGCCAAAGGCAGATGTTTAACCGACTGAGCCACCCTGGTGTCTCAGTCTTGCAGGAAGAAAAGATAGAGCAAGAAATAGCCTTGAAATGGGAATGAGCTGAAAGTGCTGAAGGGCCAGAGGGGCATGCACTGAGGAAGGGTGGAGTAAGGCCACAGGGAAGCACTGGGAGATGAAACCAGAGGAGTGGGCAGGCGCGAATCATGCATGGCCACCAAGCTCACAAGGGAAGTATGCACAGAAAAACTGTGGAAGGTGAGAGCATACTTCTGGATATGAAGAGACAATTTTTTCTAATGCACAGGTGATGGATTGTGCTGTGGTAAAAGTGAAGACAGCAGGAGGCTCAAGCAGAAAAGTCAGGAGGAGGAGGCAGATGCCCATCAGGAGTTAACAGTGGCTTGTGGGACATGAGACAAGGAAATGGTTATTATTTGTAGGCACAGAAGACAGCACTTCCTGAGAGAGAGAAGAAAGGGAAGAAGGGAAAGATGCATGCGTTTTGATAGCTAAGCTGGGGCCCAAGAAACTGGGCTGATGCCATTTCCAGGGACTGAGGAGAAACTGTGACTATGAGAATCAAGGATTCTGTCTTAGGCATGTTATACTGGATAATGTTGAGAAACCATTAAGAATAGCTAATATTTATTGAATGTTAATGTATGGCAAACATTACTTATTTTGCTTTATGCATTACCATATTGTAATATCATATCTTCATAATAATCCTATGGTTAGGTATTTTACAAATGAGAAAATGGGGCCATAGGAAGGTTACCCAGCGTTGTACAGTTAGTAAGCTGGTATACACAGAATTTGACTCAAGTAGTCTGACTCAAGTTTGTGTTCTTAATCCTTGTGATAGAACCCACCATCTCAGTGAAGAGAGCAGGACTTAAGATCTGCACATTTGGAGGTCACCAGCACCCACAACAACCCTGGGATATATTTTCAACATTTTAAAACTACATCTTTAAGACCTGAAAATGAGATAGACTGTGTTAGCATTTTTAAAGTTTTTATTTAAATTCAGTTAGGACACATATAAAGTAATATTAATTTCAGGTGTATAATATAGTGATTCAACACTTCCATACAACACCTGGTGTTCATCACAGCAAGTGCACCTCTTAATCATCTCCCTTATTTCAGCTATCCCCCACTTGTCCTAATGTCGGTAAGTAGTTAAAATCAAAGGAAAGGAAGCAATGATTTCCAGATACGGTTTATACAACTATAACGTGTTCTGACATAAACTACTTCTACATACAAAGAATGTGTCAACCAGGAGGCTTTGGTCCTAGCTGTGAGGGTAAAGAAAGAGATGTCAGTTAGCCCTGCAGTGCTATCCCGGGGGACATCAGTCTGACGTTCTTAGTTTCAGCAGCCACTGGCAAGAGGGTTGAGCATCCTGATCCCACTGTTCCTTTTTTTGCAGACTGGTATTATTTAACACTTGAACCATCTAATTCATTTCCCTGTTTTCTTCTTTTCATGAATTCTCATTATTATTTGTCTGCTAATATAAGACACACGCCCGTGAATTCTCATTGTGAATATACAGATGTATGGCCATGCACACATGAGTATCCTGGACACTTTGGAAATTCTCAGTATTCTTATTTACTGACTTATTACATCCATCCCTCAAGTTTGGTTACTGTGTTAACCTCTACAAAGTATATCCACTTTAATTTTGCTAATAAAATTGGTTGTCGGAGACTGTAGATAGGCAGTTCTAATGCTGGACTATGGCATATTTACAACCTCAATGGTGCTTCACCTTCTTGCCTCTTGAAAGACACCTTGGCCATCTTTTTCCTGGAGAAGCAAAGATTCACCATGATGGCACCATGAGGCTTAAGATCATTTACATGTATCTAAAGCATCTTCTTGACAAAAGAATAACATCTGTAAGTCTATTGTCATTAATTAGTCTGTGGTTAAGTAGCGCTTTATATATCTTATATCCAGTTTCACCATACAATTGATGCAATTGGGGAAATATATAACACGTAATATTATATATCATATATTCAAACTATATAAGTAATACAGAGAATGTATTAAAATGTGCAAACTTCATTCATATTTATGATATGCAGTTTATGGATTAAACCAATGTTTGTGGGCAAAATACTTTTCAGAGTTCTCAGAATTTCAAGGAAAACCAAATCCTAGTTGAGATGAATCCTATTTTGCTGACTACAAGAGACTCACTTCAAATTTGAAGACACAAGTATGTTGAAAGTAAAAGAACAGAAAAAAGGCATAACATGTAAATATTAAAAAAAAGTAGGTGTGGCAACATGAGTATTATAGTATTCAGAACAAAATAAACTTGCTAGAGACAAAAAGGTATATTATATAATGACAAAAGGATCAATTCACTAGTAAGACATAA
>PITA01028810.1:0-18777 GCA_004023965.1 Spilogale gracilis | reverse complement strand
TTCATAGTTAAAAGTCAGTTCTCTAGATCTGTACTTCCACTTAAGTTCTGACCCAAAGGCCTTGGTGATCAAGAAATGTGGGTGCCCAAAGAGTTAGAGTCCGGCATTGCCCTTATTAATATCCTTGTGGGATTTTTGGATTCTGGAAGTATGCTACTTCCACTCCTTGGCTAGAACAGCTGGACCTTCTGACTTGTAAAGCATCTTTAACCTCACTATAGACAACTGGCAGCTCTAGGCAGGTCCGAGGAGACCAAGGAGGACAATTGCCTTTGAAAGTTGAATGTCATGAGTGTCCTAGCACATATTCAAGGCATGGGTTGTCTTCTCTCATCCCTCACTGAGCAGTGGAACCCCTCTCCCTGCACTACCATCCTGTCAAGCATTGTTCTTTGCAAAGTTCTTCCACATAGGCTACCTTATTTCCTCTAACAGTTCTGTGAGGTAAGTGAGTATGTCCACTTTACAGAAAAGACAAAATCAGAAATAATATAACTAAAACAAGAGATAGGACTAGGTAAGAAACTGAATAGCCTGGTGCAAAATTGTGTAGCTTTTTCCCATGGAATATTTATGATCATTTTCCCTACCTCCATTTGCTTTCTCCTGTAACAAAGTCTTTAGTTAGTATTTTCCAGGTCAAATACTGGGCCCTATGCCCTTTAGTCTCCAGGTTACTCCCAGTTTATTTTATAGTTAGGATTTCTTGCTTGAATACAAAAGGTCAACACTACTTGAAAGGAGTGGGCATTGTACCCTGAGGTTTGTAGTGTGACTTTGAAATTTTTTGCATCGGTAGAGAAAGAGACTGAAAAGTCTTGCCAAGCCTTAAGGGCCAACGGCCTTGTTCTAAGGAAATCTCATGCTTCAGGGCTGTTGAAATGAGGAGTGAGGTCTCAGGGTATGATGGGCGGTGATGGGTGGCAGGAAGATTAGCAGAGTGAGATCTGTATATTTCATTGAGATCTTCATAATCATTAACCCACAGAAATTTATGGTATTTGTTGATAATTTCTAAATCTTCATGTCATTAAATAAATCCTTTTAAAACTAGGGATAAATCTTATTATTTGTGTTGCCTTAGTATTATTTTTAAATAACTAAGATAATTTAAAATAGATAACTCAAAGAAACAGCTCTTGGATTTACTTATCTGTTCTGTCCTATTTTGTTTCCTATTTTATTTCCACCTTTATCTTCATTATTTTGATCATCTTAATTTCTTCTTGATGGATTTTTTTTTAAGATTTTATTTATTTGACAGAGAGAAACACAGCTAGAGAGGGAATAAAAGCAGGGGGAGTGAGAGAGGGAGAAGCAGGCTTCCCGCGAAGCAGGGAGCCCGATGCGGGACTCGATCCCAGGTCTCCGGGATCAGGACCCGAGCCGAAGGCAGTCGCCCAACCAACTGAGCCACCCAGGCACCCCCTTCCTGATGGATTTTATTTAGATCTCTGTCATTAAACGTTAATGCATTATCGTTATTCTTTGGTTAAAAAAAAAAGCATTATTAAATGGAAGCATCTCATTAGTTTGTTTTTTTTAAACAAGAAAATATTTTAATTTAATAGCAGAATCACCATCCATGCATAACAAGGTACTGAGTGGCATTTTTCCTTTTGTTTTGGAACTGTGGCTAAAACTGAGGACAAGTGGAGCTAACTAAACACCACATATTCTAAGTTCAAAAGCTTCCAGAAGTTGGGATCAGACGCCTCACAGATGGCTCTGTGACACACGGAAGAATAAATCTGGTCCTGCCACGAAGCTCAGTCTCCCAACCCCAGGTCAGTACATGGGGAGGCCTGGGAAGCCCAAGGAGATTGACACCCCTTTGAGAAAAGAGTGCTCCTAAGTAGAGGCTCTCCTCACATTCCTCTGAGGAGGAAGGAGCCACTGACACTTTCAGTGGCAAGGTGGTTTCAAAATAATCATTAAAGATTAAGAATGGAGGATTGGCATTTTATTCCCTGCTTGGATGTATGCTTACCAGTAGAGAAGCCTACATTCTCAACATCTTGTGTGGTAGAAATTTTCCATGGGAAGAGTGAGCACTGACTGAGGAAGGTTGTTGGACTTGAGCCTTCTGCTACAGGGCCATCACCCAGACAAGGAATCCTAGGAGATGGGAGCTCTCCCACGGGAGTTAGGGACTGGTAGAAGAAGTCACACTCAGGCCGGAAGCCTCATGTCACAGAGCAAGCAGGGGGCAACTTGTCGTAGGGCTTTCAAAAGACCTACCCTGAGCAAGAGCTAGCATTTTGGATGGTGCCTTAGTTTCCTGGGGTTGCCTTAACCAAGTCCCACAACTTGTGTGGCTCAAACAACAAGAATTCATTATCTCATGGTCCTGGAGGCCAGAAGTCTAATATTGAGGTGTCCACAAGTTAGTTGCTTTGTGAGCTGTGAGAAAAAAATCTGCTCCATGCCCCTCTCAACTTTAGGTGATTTGCTGGCAAACTGTAATTCCTTGGATTGTAGAGGCATCTCTCTGATATCTGTCTTCACTTTTACATGGCATCCTCCCTGTCTTCAGATCATCTCCCCTCTGGGCAGGTCTGTCTCTGTGTCCAAATGTCCCTTCTTTATAAGGACACTGGTCATGTTGGATTAGGGACCAACCTAATGATCTTTTAACTTGATTACCTCTCTAAAGGTCTGTTTTTTTTTTTCTCCAAGATTGTATTTAAATTCAAGTTAGTTAACCAATAGTGTAGTATTGGTTTCAGGAGTAGAATTTAGTGATTCATCACTTACATATAACAACCAATGCTCATCACAAAATATACCCTCTTGAATCCCCATCACCCATTTAGCCCATACCTACCCACCTCCCTCCAGCAACCCTCAGTTTGTTTCTTTTTTTTTTTTTTTTTTTTAAGATTTTATTTATTTGACAGAGAGAAACACAGCCAGAGGGGGAACACAAGCAGGGGGAGTGAGAGAGGGAGAAGCAGGCTTCCTGTCGAGCAGGGAGCCCGATGTGGGACTCGATCCCAGGTCTCCGGGATCATGACCTGAGCCGAAGGCAGTCGCTTAACCGACTGAGCCACCCAGGCGCCCCGTCAGTTTGTTTCTTATAGTTAAGAGTCTCTTATGGTTTGCCTCCCTCTCTTTTTTTTAATCTTATTTTATTTTTCTTTCCCTTCCCCTTAAATTCCATATATGAGTGAAGTCATATAGTATTTGTCTTTCTCTGATGGACTTATTTTGCTTAGCCTAATACACTCTAGTTCCATCCATGTCATTGCAAATGGCAAGATTTCATTCCTTTCTTTGATGGCTGAATAATATTCCTCTGTGTGTGTGCGTGTGTGTGTGTGTGTGTGTGTGTGTGTATACACCATATCTTCTTTATCCATTCGCCAGGCAGTGGGCATCAGGGCTCTTTCCATAGTTTGGCTACCGTGGACATTGCTGCCATAACATTGGGCTATGTGTTCCCCTTCAAATCACTGTTTGTTTCCTTTGGATAAATATCTAGTAGTGCAATTGCTGGGTCATAAGGTAGTTCTATTTTTAACTTTTTGAGGAATCTCCAGACTGTTTTCCAAACTGGCTGCACCAGTTTGCATTCCCACCAGCATGGAAAGCGATTTCCCTTTTCTCCACCTCCTCACCAGCATCTGCTGTTTCCTGAATTGTTCTTTTTAGCTATTCTGACAGGTGTGCAGTGGTATCCCATTGTGGTTTTGATCTGTATTTCCCTGATGATGCAGAATGTTAAGCATTTTTTCATGTGTCTATTAGCCATTTGTATGTTTTCTTTTTTAAAAAATATATTTTATTTTTTCAGTGTATGTCTTCTTTGGAGAAATGTCTGTCTGTGTCTTCTACCCATTTCTTAATTGGATTATTTGTTGTTGGAGTGTTGAGTTTGATACTTTTTATAATAATTTTTTATAGATCTTGGATACTAGCCCTTTATCTGCTAAGGCATTTGCAACCATCTTCTGGCACTCCGTAGGATGCCTTTTAGTTTTGTTGATTGTTTCCTTCACGGTGCAGAAAATTTTTATCTTGATAGAGTCCCAGTAGTTCATTTTTGGGAAGCATCTCATTTTTTTAATAAGTTATAGTTTATAAATAGTCTGCAATAGTATTTTAATGTTGGGCAGCACAGAAGTCTTTTCTACTTTCCAATTGGTAGATATTAAAAATCCAAATGGAATGTTAGTGAAACTTGCCAGTAATATTTATATCTGGGATTGCAGAAATGCATAAATCATCCTCATCCAGTCACTCTATACTTCTTGGAGATTCCCACGGTGCTTACTAGAAGAAACATGAATTAAATGGGAATCAAAACACCATCTTATTAATAGCGGAGCCAGTTCATAATAATGTTCTAGCTTATTATGGAGAATCTAGAATGGAGCACAGAACTCAGGGTCAATCCCAGCAGAGACCTTGCTCCAAATATTGGGAGCAAATATCCAGGCATCAGGCTGGGAGAACTGGCTGGGCTCTACGAGGTGCCCTGATGGTGCCCACCTGGGCATCGGCGGTCCCCTGACGTGCAGAACTGGAAAAGGACAAAGAAGTGAGCAGAACTCCACAGCCACCTGGCTTAGGGGAAGAGGGTGAGGGAGGAAGAGAGTGGGCAGACAAGCATGTGGCATGGGGAGAACTAAAATTTCTCTTCCTCTATAGTAGAGGTTTTATTTTTGTGTTGTAGTTTTGTTATTAATGTCTCCTTATGCTCTGTGGTCAGAGAGTATGGTCTAAAAAAGGTCTGTCTTTCAGAACTTGAGATTTTCTTGCTGGGCTGTTTCTCTGTGCCAGTTTTTCCTGGACATTTAAGAAGAAACTATTTTATACACATTTAATGTGCCTACCAATTCAAATGTATACATATTATTTGACATTTTTATAAACTTATTTGTAGTCCATTTGGTGATAGACCAATAGAAACAGTTACATGTTTTTAGAAAATCAGAGCATAAGTTTAATATTTCTTCCCTGCATTTCTTACCTTTTATTCATATAAAATGATTCTCTTTGTCTCGTTGAAGGCTTAGCCCTTGAATTCCACTTTTCTGCTGTGAATATTGCCAGGTTTTTATGTGTTTGTTTAATGTATCTTTACCCACATTTTATTTAAGCTTTTCTGAGTATTTTGCATTAACTGTGTCTTAATCTGAAAATTCTGTTACTTCTTTCACATTATTTTATACTTTTTTTGTGTTTAAAAAATGTTTCTTTCTATTTCTTTTCTTCCTCTTTCCCGCCTACACTCTTCCAGCAATCGCCTCCCATTTCACTAACTGAAATACACACTTCAGTAATTTTTTGTAGATTCATAGAGCCGTGCAACCGCCACCACAGTCCAATTTTAGAACTTTCTTCTCATCATTCCCCTTTTCTGTGAAATTCACACAAGCGAAATTATAGAATATGTAGTCTTTTGTCTCTGGCTTTTTTGCACTTAGCATCGTGTTTTTGAAGTCTTTTGTATACATCATTTCGCGGAGCATTATTTTGTTCCGTAATTGCTGAATAGTATTCCATTATGCGGATACACCGCATTTTACTGTTCTGCTCACCACTGGGTGGACCAGCTTTTGGCCATCATGAAAAATGCTGCCATGACTGTTCTTGTACCATTATTTGTGTGACCATATTTTCATTTCCTATGTGTAGAGTCTAGGAGTGGACTCTGTGGTAAGATTTATGGTAAGATTCTGCCTGACTTTATTTTCTGCTTATGAAAACACAAGTAGATCAGTAGATCATGTTTCTTATACACAACTGGTCTTCCTATTTCTTTCCATTCCCTTTTTTCCAAACTGAGAAAGGCATCCTTTATGTAATTGGATACATCCATATAAAGTTGCTGATTCAATTCAAACCTTTGGAATGGGTCCCCAGTGTTTTTCATTTTAATTTATTTTAACTGAGATATAATTCATAGAACATAAAAGTTATCATTTTGAAGTGTACAGTTGTGGGGTTTGGGGAATATTCACAACGTTGTGGAACCATCGCCACTAGCTAAATCCAGAATATTTCCATCATCCCAGAAAGAGACTGCATACTTATTAGCAGTCAGTCCCAATTCCTCTCTTCCCTTGTCTCCTGAAAACCGCACTAACTTACTTTCTATCTCTATGGATTTGGCTATTCTCAAAATTTCACAAATGTGGAATCATACAATATGTGGCTTTTTGTGCACATATACAATGCATGTGCTTCTTTCACTTAGCAGGGCATGTGCGATGTTTTAAGAAATAGTGTATACTAGTTTACCTTCCAGATCAGCAATATACGAGGGCTCCAGTTCTTTTAGACAGTGTTTTAATGACTGCAACTCTTGCTCTTCCCATGAAATCAAAACAGAAGAGATGTGCCTGACTCAGCAGTGAACACCTCCCTCTGTCCTGTGTCAGTATGGCAGGAGCATGGACAAAGAGATGGGAGAAGGAGACTTAGCCTAATCCCATGTGGATGGTGACTTTGTTTTGGACCCTCTAGTGAGGTGGGAACACTCTGGTCTCATTTCCTTCCGGTGCTTCCTTGAGCCTTCAGGAAATGTTTCTAGCTCTCCCCACATTCCAGGTCTGGATTGAAGTGAGGAGAGAAGTGGTACACTGGCTAATTTAGGAAATGTAAAAAGGCATTATGGAATAGCATCCCTCTGCAGGATGACTTCCTCTCACTTTTCTTTTTTTCCTGGAGGGAATGAAGGCTGCTTTCCAACTGAGCTTGCAAGTGTAATCTCTGTGATTGATTTGATGATATAAGTTAGTCGGAAAAGAGAACACTTGCAGTTCTGATAATCGCCACTCACCCCTGCTCCACGGCTCTCCCAGAGCCAGACCTGTGGCTTACATCTCGGGAGAACTGAGGGAGCACAGCGTAGCAGAAGAATTTTGAGTTTAGCAGCCAGATTTGGTTTGGAGGACTAGCTTTGTCAGGCACCTTGGGGAGGTACTTCACTCAAGGTCATTGCTACTGAGGTTAGTTGGAACAAGTGTTAGAAGAACAAATATAACCCAGCAGAGAGAGGAAGGGTGTTAAAACTGTGGTTTCCTAAAGGTAAACGAACATGCCAAAATTTATTTAAGTCTTTTGTTTTGGGCCCTAGAGCAATTAATAAAGACAAGTTGGATGGGTTTCCTTACACGTTGAAAGACCAAATGTCTCTGCTGCAAAAATATAGTGACAATGTCCTTGAATGCACATGAATGGCTTTTCCAAACACTCATTTCACCTTTCCGGCTATCAGCTGTTGCCTCTGGGCTCCTGGAGGCGTCTTCCTCGGGAACCGTCCAGGCACTATTTAATTACTGTTTCCCTTTCTTATTTACTCTATAGGTTTGGGTAGAAAGAGCAGTTTGAGAATATGCTCAGTAACCCAGCGCAAATAACATATGGCATGAAAAATAAGTACATGTTCAGAAGGCTGCTTTCTTGGAGGAAAGCACTGGATTTGGAAGGAGGGCAGGCCTTCTCCAGTAGCTGCATGTCAGTTCAAATCAACTCCCATGTATTTAAGCAGATTTATAAATGCATTTTTAAGAGTTTGTTTCTTTCCAGCCATTTTGTGGGGACTTTCCTCCTAAGGTTATTATTATATGGAATTATTTGCAGAAACGTTTATTTATAAGGAATAAAAGGTCAGTTTTATTTATTTGTTTGTTTGTTTATTTTAAAGGTCAGTTTTAAAGCTGTAAGTTAGGCAGTTCTAAATTGTGTTCTCTTATCTTGCTGTCTTGAACATCGATACATTAACATTTTCAAGTGATATTTCTGGGGATTCATATCATTAAAGGTGGCTAATGGCATCTGGTTCAATGTCTCTTTCTTTAAGCAAGGATCTTCCCTGTCATCTGGAACATCTGAGAGCCTCCAGGGCCACGGCGAGTGAGCATATTTAATGGGAGTCAGACAAATGTTGTAATGAATGAATTGTCTAGAGGTTGTATTTCTTGGTTCAACACGTGTTTTTATTGCATACCATTCATATTATTTGATTCATCCTCACAAATGATTGTGATAAATGCCACAAACTCATGAAGGATATGTAGGAATAATTCTGTAAGTTTGACTCAGACTAAACTTCATTTTATCAAATGTTGCATTCATCCAAATCAGATTCTCATATAGCATAACAAAGCGTGTCTGATACTTGAAAAATTAATATAAAAAAGGATACTGTGGGGCACCTGGGTGGCTCAGTCGTTAAGCCTCTGACTTCAGCTCAGGTCATGATCCCAGAAACCCGGGATCGAGTCCCACATCGGGCTCCCTGCTCGGCGGGAAGCCTGCTTCTCCCTCTCTCACTCCCCCTGCTTGTGTTCCCTCTCTGGCTGTGTTTCTCTCTATCAAATAAATAAAATCTTTAAAAAAAAAAAAAAGGAAACTGTGGTGACATGCATTTCCCATTTACCTGGTTTGCCTGTTGACAATAACAATTATCTACACCTAGATTATTTCATTTGCAGAAAAGGTCTCCTGTTAGCTGCCTGGAACTTTCTTTCCAATCTTATTAGTCAGAAATCAAATGCAAAGATAAAACAGTAAATCAATTTATATTTAATATTCAAAAACTTCAAAGTTATAAATGATGGGTTTTGTCTACTTTTGATGACATAACACACTGGCAGTTTAGTTTTTCATTTTAGTATGTGCTTGATTCCTAACTAAACTCAACAACATGTTGTTTAAGTTTTTTAGGGGCGCCTGGAGGGCTCAGTCAGCTGAACATCTGACTCTTGATTTTGGCTCGGGTTGTGATCTCAGAGTCATGGGATTGAGCCTGCATTAGGCTCCACCCTGAGCATGGAGCCTGCTTGGGATTCTCCTTCTCTCTCTTCCCCTGCCCCTCCCCCTAACCCCGCTTGAGCATGCTCTCTCTTCTCCTCCTGCCCCCGCTTGAGCATGCACTCTCTCAAAAAAACAAAAATTATTTTTTATGTAATCAAAGAAATTCAGGGACACCTGGATGGCTCAGTCGGTGAAGCGTCTGCCTTCGGCTCAGGTCGTGTTTCTAGTGTCCTGGCATCGAGCCCCACATTGGGCTCTTTGCTCAGCTGGAAGCCTCCTTCTCTCTCTCCCTCAGCCTCTCCCCTCTCCCTTCTGCTAATGCTCACTCTCTCTCTCTGTCAAATAAATAAATAAAATCTTTAAAAAAACAAGAAATTCAGAATATGTCATTTGTTCAATAAGAGAAAATAGTTTTGCCTTTACTTGTTATGAAAATTATCAGACTATATTAAAATAACTTATAATATGCTGAAAATTTATTGATCTAAAATAAATTATTTTAAAATTAAATTGCTTCTGTATTATATGCCATGCAAAAATGATTTTTTTAATTTCTAAAAATGGAAATATTTGAGAAATTAATAGACTGCATTAAATGAACTTTATAACTATATATAAAGAGCTATAAAATATAAAAAAACTACATGTTTGTATGCAGATAGATGATGATAGATACATAGGTAGATAGATAGGTAGATAAATAAATGAAAGATAAATAGATAGATATAAGGAAATACCTTTTCCTGAAAATCACTTTTGAATACATAGTTTATGTTTGATGAGGAGAAAATGGAAGAGAGGAGACCAGTGAAGTAATGGTGGAAACAAATCCTTAGTTTATATTACCAAACTGTTGTCTTACACATCCCCTTTTAGTAAATCCATGTGGTCCCACTTAGAAAATTTACTCCTTCTCCAAGAGTAAGCAGCTGTGTCTGACATATGGGCAAGAGTATACAGTGTTGGCATGGAACTTGTGCTGGTTTCCTGACATGAATCTCTCGACATGCTCTCTTGACTCTCAGACTAATTTTTATTTCCCCAGTCTCTGAGTTCTACAGTTTCAGAGTTGTCCTCCTGCTTATATTTGTCTAGATTAAGTATCTGTTCATAAAAGCCATCATTATGCAAGTTGCTAGTCCTTCCCCTTACCCACCATCCTGTGTCGGGTCCCACATGTCTGGTATGAGAGAGGAAACAGGTGCCATCTCAGTCTAGACTTGTGGGATCAGAGTCCATTATTTCAGTTCCTTTCTGGTTTCCTGAGCTGGCCCTGCCCCTGCTACAACTACCAGGCGTACCTCAACCCAGGCACATCTACCTATGAGATCTCATTTGGGTGCAGTTGAAATATTCGTTGTTCCTAAAGTCTTAGAAAAACGTCTCTTTCAAAACTGAGCAGTGGGCTCTATAACTTTGCTAGGAAGTTTGTTTGTTTGGTTGGTTTTTTTCTAATCCACAGGCTTGCTGCATATATCGTGAAAAATCATGAATGTGCCAATTTTTCATGGTACTGAGTTCCCTTTGCCTTGCTGGCTGGCTCTTAAAGTGTCCATAAAAGAATCCCTTTACCCAACTACTTGAATGATATGTTATTAGCCTAGAAGAGGTAAATAAAGGACCCTATAATGGGAACATCACGACAGCCTGAAAAATCACTTACTATCTATAATAAACGTAAATTCAGTCCCAAATGGACCACAAAAGCCAAAGATTATCCTCGCAATTGATTGTACAGTTAAACATGTATGACAATAACCTGATTATAAAAACCTATATCTGGTCTTGTTTTACTTTTTTTTAATGTTATGGTAAGTCTTTGGTAAAGTATAGGCTCTGTGAGGGAAGAGATTGTTTCCTTTCTTTACCATTGTGTCATCTGTGTCTTAAGCACACTAGGTGGTCAGTAACCAATATTGAACAGTAGGGAAAAAAAGTGGTCTAGTCAAAATTTTATTTTTTTTTCATTTTAAAAAATTTAAATTCAGTGAATTAACATACAATGTATTACTAGTTTCAGAGGTAGAGGTCAGTGAGTCATCAGTCTTATATAATGCACAGTGCCCATTTAATCACATGCCCTCCCTAATGTCCATCACCCAGTTCCACCATCACTCTACCCCTCTCCCTTCCAGCAACCCTCAGTTTGTTTCCTATGACTAAAAGCATCTTATGGTTTGTTTCCCTCTCTGATTTCATCTTATTTTATTTTTTCCTCTCTTCTCCTATGCTCCTATGTTTTGTTTCTTAAGTTCCACATATTAGTGAGATCATATGATAATTGTCTTTCCCTGGTTGACTTATTTCGCTTAGCATAATGCCCTCTAGTTCCATCCACGTGGTTGCAAATGGCAAAATTTCGGTTTTATTTTTATGGCTGAGTATTATTCCATTTTATATATGTACCATATCTTCTTTATTTGTCTGTCTATGGAAATTTGGGCTCTTTCCATAGTTAGGCTATTGTAGACATTGCTGCTATAAACGTTGGGTTGCAGGTCCCCCTTCAGATCACTACATTTGTATCTTTGGGATAAGTACCCAGTAGTGCAATTGCTGGGTCATAGGGAACTCTATTTCCAACTTTTTGAGGAATCTCCATATTGTTCTCCAGAATGGCTGCACCAGCTTACATTCCCACCAACAGTGTAGGAGGGTTCCCCTTTCTCTACAGTCACACCAACATCTGTCATTTCCTGACTTGTTAATTTTATCCATTTTGACTAGTGTGAGGTGGTATCTCATTATGGTTTTGATTTGTATTTCCCTGATACTGAGTGATGTTGAGCATTTTTTCATGTGTCTTTTGGCTATTTGTATGTCTTCTTTGGAGAAATGTCTATTCATGTCTTCTGCCTATTTCTTGATTAGATTATTTGTTCTTTGGGTGTTAGCTTGATATGTTCTTTATAAATTTTGGATACTATAGTCAAAATTTCTTTTAAAATTTCATTGTGAAAATAGTAAAGATAAGTGTGTATAGAATTAGACATACCGATTTATTTTCCAAAACGTTATCAGAGGTCTGGCATAAAAACTTTAGGTTAAGTATCAGAAGACAAAAATCAAAGGGGGAAAAATGCAAAACATAAAATTCAAGACAAGAGGCCATATTTATCAGTCATGACAAGAAATGTAAATGGGTTAAATTATTTGAACAAAAGACAAAAATATCTGTACAGATTTTTAAAGTTCTGCTCTTTATACTTAACGTCACATAAATAAATTTTATTTGTGTGAAACAGATCTTTTGCAAACAACTACCATTATAAAATCAGAAGCCATGAACATAGTGGAAGAGTGCTGGAGGTGTTGAAGTTTTAGTCTTAGTGAATAACCGATCATTTAAGTTGCATCCAAAAAGAACAGAGGAGATGAGACTGAAAGTAGGAAGATAGAAAGGTATCATAGAAATTCATTTTTGGAAATAGTACCTTCACCTCTAAGAACATTTCATGTGACAGCTATTTTTTTTTTAAGATTTTATTTATTTGACAGAGAGAAACACAGCCAGAGAGGGAACACAAGCAGGGGGAGTGAGAGAGGGAGAAGCAGGCTTCCTGCCGAGCAAGGAGCCCGATGTGGGACTGGATCCCAGGTCTCCGGGATCATGACCTGAGCCGAAGGCAGTCACTTAACCAACTGAGCCACCCAGGCGCCCCATGTGACAGCTATTTTATGGGTGCCAGAAATTTATAATCAAAATTAAGTTGCCCAAAAGGCAAAAATGAAACATTTACACAAATACAAAAACAACTTTGGTAAAGTTAAAAACTTACTTTAAAATGCTTCTAAATATGTATGACTCTACATTAATCCACCACACCAACTGGGATGAGGGTGGAAATATAAGCAATAAGCAGAGATAGGGTCCTGAGTGGACTTATAAGCTATGTTAGATTTTTCTTTAAAGACAATGGGAGCTCACATCTGGCTCCTTGCTCAGTGGGGAGCCTGCTTGTCCCTCTCCCTCTGACTGTAACTCACCCTACTTGTGGTCTGTCTCTGATAAATAAATAAATAAATAAATAAATAAATAAATAAATAGATATCTTTTTAAAAAGGCAATGGGAGCTATGTAAAAGTGTTTTAAGTATAGGAAGAAACATAATTAAATTTGTCTTTTTAAAGAATCATGCTATCAGTCATACAGAGAATACAGAAGATCTAGAAGTACCATGGAAGCCAGTTAGGAAGCCAAGACAATAGTACAGGAGGGAGAAAATGGTAACCTACATAAAGTGGTAATAGTGGAAAAGGAGGGAAGTAAAAGTATTGAGAGGCAGTTAGAAAGTAGAACAGATAAGATCCGATGATTGGTTGTGTGGGTTAATATGGTAGATTTTATTTCCAAAGATGGTCACAACAATATTTCCCATCCATAGCAAGAAATAGAGCATTTCTCCACCCTCTTAACTCTGTGTGCGCCTGACATTTCTCTGATGGATAGAAGGTAGAAGTAACACGGTATTAGTTCCAAGTTAATACCCAAATAGCCTGGCCACTTCCTGTCTCTTAGAACCATAGGTAGGAAATATGACTACACAGAGAACAAGCCATGGAAAGCTGAAGGCATTGGAGAGACTTTGGAGAATGAGATGCCATGTGAAGAGAAAGAGATTGAGGAATACTGAGGTGTCGCACAATGTGAGGGAAGAAGACATCTTGGAAGTAGATCCTCCACCCCGAGATGTCCCAGCTGATACCACATAGATCAGAGCTGAACTGCCTAGCCAAGCCCTTCAGGAATTCCGACCCACAAAATCATAAGTAAAATAAACACCTATTTTAACCACTATGCTTTGGGAGTAATTTTTCTTATGCAGCAATGGATAATAAGGGGAAAATGTAATAGGAATGCCAGGTTTATGGTGCTGCCTTTTTCTGAACAGGAAGATAGTTGGAAAGATGATAAATTCATTTGAGTGTCATTCATCAAAAAGAAACCCTTGTGGAGTTTCCAGAGAAAGATGAACAATGTCACCTTAAGACGGAGGAGATTTCAAATCTTACATGGACGTCAATGTGCTCATCAGATTAGCGACTGCAGGATGGTTTTTAGGCAAAGTGATGGGAGAGAAAAGCAGGCTGAGGTTCATTAAGGAACAAGGGGGAGGTGAAGACATAAAGACAGGGAATCCAGACAATATTTAACAGCACTTTGACCATAGAAGAGAAGGAGAAGAGGGATGTATCTTGATGAGGACAGGGGTTGATTGAATGATGCTTTTTTCCCCCTTAATATGAGGGAGGCAACTTTTATTTTTTTCTTTAAGAAATGATATTTGTAGCAGTTAGGGCTGCTTTGTTCAATTGTCTTCTGGCCTCTTATGTTGTTGTGAGAGGTATAAGTGTCTCCACGCCCTAAGCTTTTCCTGGGTGGGAATCATCTTGCTTCTTCTTGACTTCCCCTGACAGACTTCCCACTTTCCTTTCATCTTCTATCTCTTCTGTCGGCTTTCCATTTAAAAAAAATAGTTTTGACACCTGAGTCTACTAGTATTTCCTCTATCTATAATTCTTTTTGTTGGCTTAGTGGCTTTTGAAAACACTCCTTTTAATGTTATTTGAGTAGGTTTTTAATGTGTCCCATGTGCCTTATTGAATTGGCCTCCCTTGCTCATGGAACACAGGCAACGATCATACACTCCCTGAAGCAAAAATCTTATAGGTCCTGTTGTCTCATGGCAATGGAAGAGGAGAGGTAAAAGTAAGGGTAACAGGACTCAACTGGGACAGAAATGAGGCTCAGTGGGTTTGCTGTGAACCAGGGGCTTCTTTTCCTCATGATCGTTCGGTACCAGCAGCTGCCGAATGACAACGGCCTAATATGGGCACAGTTCATGGCAATGAGGAAGTAGGCCTGAGCCAGGTGGCCCTTCCTTTGTGGTCTCCTGTTGGTACCCTCCCTGAACTATACAGAACTTTGTGGTGGGTGGAGAGGTGTCATGCGGTGGCCTTACTCTCCCTTCTCAGCTGGTATAACCCTTCCTTCATGCCCAGTGCCCTCAAGAATGCCATTATTCCCCCCCCCCCAGTGGGGGGTGAGAGACCTTTTCCCAGAAGACATGTTGTTAGTTTGTGGCCTCATTTTTATGGTAATAATATAAGTTTCTTAGACCTTGTCACAAGATTCCCCTGCTGTGACTCTGCTTTGTGTAGGCAGTGACTCCTATTCCCTAGGCTGGATCTAGCGAGACAGGGACCAGACTTACGGGTCCTCCCTGACACGGACAGAGTGTGCTCACCTCAGCTCCATGCCACCCATTTTTCCAGCCTATCCTCTGACAGCCTCCTTGTGACCATCTTCCTCATCAACTCAACCTACATTTCTCCATTCTGCTGTGGGAAGTGAATCATTGTCCCTGAATACAGCCTCTTACCTTCCTTAGGATTAAATCCCCAATCTGGGAACAGCCAAGGTATTCCAACCATTAAAGTTCATAGTTAACATTTACCAGAGTTCTTCCAGTGCGTCACTGTCCCCCGCACCCTGTGAGAAGCGACCCCTTTCATCCTAACAACACTCAACCCGTCATGTTTCCTTGATTCTGTGAATTTGTTTTCACATTTTAAAACCTGAATGCATCTTCTAACAAATAGAACACGGGGTTTAATTGATAGCATTTTCCTCTCTCTCTCAGTAGTACATAAAATAGTGTTGTTATTCACTTTAACGACATCTTAGATTTGATTCAAACAGTTCAAAGTGTGCTACTTTTGTGAACTCCAGTCTGGGAACCAGTAAATTAGAGAAGGTATGATGCCCCATTGTGAGATTCTTTCATATTTTAGGGCCTCAGCAGGAATAGACATTTATTCTAATACTGTGCTCTTGCTTTGTCCTTCTAATTAAGAATACTGGGCTTTTCCTTTGGTGAGAAACAAAACTCTGCTGCAGGCCTCCTTTTGCTACAACAGCTCCTGGAGGGTTGGCCACTTAACTTTCAGATGGCATAACGGAGAAAAGGAAGAGAAGATTCTCACGAAGATTCATTTATAAACTTCAGAGACTGTTCTTTTGGCAGTCTGACTTTTAAAGGCTCTGTCCCATATAACCTCCTTAGAAATTATAAATTAAATCCCTTTTAATACAATAGAGATGCAAATTAAAGATCTGGCTTTCTTTTAAAAATTCTTTTCGCTTGTGGACTCTGCTTTTTAAACTATGACTTCATATCTACTTGGGTTTGGGATTCATAAATGCGATCTGTGTTTTCCCAGAACCCCCGCCATGAGGATATTAGGCTGAGAGGCTTTTCAGGGCTCTGAGCATGCAGGCAGCAAAAGTGAAAGGAAAACCAGAGGGAGAACAGTGCCCACGAGACTGTCATGGGCCCATCCTCAGCCCACCAGGACCACGTTCTCTCCTGCATGAGGGCCAGTAGGAAGCATCTCAAGAGACCCTTTACCTTCTCCCACCACTGAGTTACACTGGAGCTGAGCCTGCAGGACCACATACCAGTGGAGTCATGGGCTGAGTCTCAGGCCGCCCCTCATGTGAGGACAGGGGTCCTTGACCAGAAGCTGGACATCTCTTGCAGTTGTGAGCCATCTGGTGGTTCCTCAGTTTCTGGGTGCTGGCTTCTGGTCTGAGGGGCAGCTGAGATGTGAGGTTTGCTCCTCTCTTCATAGGGAGGTGTGGTAGCCAGGAGAAATGGGGCAGACAAGCTCTTTGGAGAGTATGTCCCTGAGTTCTTTCTAGAACCGAGCCTGTAGTCCAACATCATTCCATCCCTGTGCCTGGCTAAAGAGCCATAACCACATAGTGAGAAAAGAACCTTTCTATCCCTAGGCTGAAACTTCAGCCTAACACAGTGACTATCTTCATGCTGGATAAGGCCATTGAATATGCCTCTTGCTGCTCTAGAACCAGAGGAACCTTGGAGCAGAGGCCCACCTGGTCAGAGAAGGAAAGTCCTTTTCTCACCTCACCTGCTAAGAGTAAAATGACGATGGGGGCTCACACTATCCATCTCTAAGCCTGTAGCACGTCTGCTGGAAAAGGAATTTCTACAGGAGGGGTGAAGAGGTGTCTGAGGGTTTTAGCAGAGTGGTTGGGTGCTGTGGTTTTTTTTTTTTTTTTTTGACAGTCCGTGTACTACAGAGGTTGAATCACCAACTTTGGAACCAGACTTCCTAGGCTTCGAGCCTGGCTTTGTTCCTAGCTGGCTGTGTGACCTTGGGCTAGCTACTTAATCTCTCTGTGCCCGTCTCCTTATCTGTAAAATGGTGATAATAATAAGAATGTCTCTTTCAATGGGTTGATGTGAGTATTAAATTACTAATACATGAAGAATACATTAAACAGCGCCTATGAACAGTGTTTCCAGCTGCTCAGTGTATTCAGCTGCAGACGCATTGCGGCCACTAGAGGGAGCTGTTAGCCTTAGGGGCACGACCGTTCACCTTGGGCGGAACAGGATTTCCTGACTGAGGACCTGAGCCTTGAAATAGTCCCTGCTCTCTCCCTTGTTTGGGTAAGAAGAATTAGTAACTGTTGAAAAGCCAACTGACCATGGTGCAGGAAAAGGGCAGGATTAGGCCAGACCCAAGCAAACTGGAGTTGTCCTATCAAGCCTGAACCGGGGCCTGGGATGAATGTTTGCTGTACCCTCTTGCAGAAATCCAACGGGGGGGTTACAGCTGGTAGCCCTGCGATGTTTCGCATTTCCACAGCCAGAGGCTCCCCTCCCTGTAGATTTCCTTGATGCACCTCTTTTGGACCAACTTACCCCCTCCCTGGCTTGCTCTCCCCGGCAATCTCAGGATTTGGGCAGCATTTTCCGTGTGCACGTTTGAGAGTATGGAAGGGAGATGCTGAGATAGGAGAGAAAGTCTGGATCATGACCGAGATGGAATATTCGCCTCAGCAAAGTGGGTGAGAGCCCCAAGAAAACACATCATATTTATAGAAACAAAGAAATGTGGCATTTCTCACATCTGAGGGTGGTGCTGTGAAACTCCCATCAGCTCTCCCAACTTCCCCAAACTGCCTGTGTTCAGAAGGGGGCACTTCTGCGGTAGAATTTGCCAGACCTTGCTGGAGGTTCCTCAGCTGCCTGAGAATGGCTCCCTGGTACCTCGTCTGTGCCTGGCATTTTAGTCCTTAGCATTATTCCCGTCTTAGAGATGTTTCTGTAACAAGAGGAAAACTTTCCCCCCTGTTGCCTGACTGACAGGCCTCCTGCAGAGAGCTGGGGGTGGGGGCGGCAGCTTTGCTCTCTGTGGCTTCTCATCTGCTGTAACAACCACAGAGGGGCTGTTTTGTCCAAGTTTTCTCCTTGGCTCAACCACCACTCAAGGCACATGGCGTGGCGGGGTGCGGCCTCCTCCCTGGGGCCCTGCCTCCTCTTGCTGACCAGAGTCTTTTGTTACACCGATGACGGAAACACTGTGGGTCCCCGCGTCCCATGACCAGCCTTGCTCCCAGGTCCCTCTGCTCTGTATCAGAAGGTGGGACACACTTCCCAAATTTCTTTATTTTGTCTTGGATAGAGTAACCCCCTTTTAGGAAGTGGGACCGTGAGTTGCCTACTGGAAGCTTCCTTCCTTTAGTCTCTAAATCCATGTGCTCAGGCCAGAAACCTCCACATCAGTCCAGATTCCTCTCTTTCTCTGACTCCTCCCCTCCCCCCATCCAGTCCCTCAGCAAGGCCTGGCGGTTCTGTCTTCCTGAGGCATCTCAAACTGCAAGGGAAGTATTTCACTTTTGTGACAAGAAAAAATAAACATGTGGGTGTGCACAGGGAACAGTTTATGGGCAGTGTTTCTATTTTTAAAAAAGACCAGAGAAGGTAGGGAGTGGAGGTCAAGTGTTGGATGGGGTAAGAACAAGAGTCTGGGTTTGAAAGAAGGATGAAAAAAGCTGAGTTTTAAAATAAATTTCCCCCTCCTCCTCTGCAACAAGAAAGCTTCTGAGAATTAGCACCTGGAGTCCCAGTTGGGAACATACTTCCCTGTTTTAGATACCAGGATTTGGTGCAGTTAGGTCAGATTTCCGACATG
>PITA01028809.1:0-18791 GCA_004023965.1 Spilogale gracilis | reverse complement strand
GTGTGTCACTTACTGTACCAATCCTGCATCAAGTCCATAGAGTAGCGCTGAGTACTGACTGTGTGTCACTTATTGTATCAATCCTGCATCAAGTCCATAGAGTAGCGCTGAGTACTGACCGTGTGTCGGTTACTGTACCAATCCTGCATTCCTTACTTTGATCACCTTTTATCATTTGTTAGTATGAAATATGCATCTTAGAAAGGGAGTAACCAAGACTAGGGGAAGAAAAGTAGTTTGCTTAAGCTCTCGCAGCTTGAAAGAGACAGAAGGGGGTTTAAACTCTGGTCTGTCTGATATATAATATCAGACATATAATAAGCCTGAGCTTATATTATATAGCTTCCTGAGGGGGAAAAACTATTCAATATTGAACAGAGCATAAGGTGTTCATGTGAAGCATTAAAAAAAATCATTAACTGATGTTTTATTCTGTCCTTCCTTTATTTGACAAATATTGATTAAGCCTCTATGATGTGTTAGCTGCTATATTAAACACAGCAAAGACCTACAGTTGAACTCCTTGGAAGTTACTGCTGAAACTTAGATTCCACCTAAGGGGCCTTTTGGGGCTCTGCCCATAGTCTCTCGCCCTGGTGGCCCGAGAGCATTCTGGCTTGTGTAAGAGCTTCCTTTGGTCACCAAACCTGCTTTGTTGGCCAGTGTGGCCAGCTGTCTCCCCGAGCCGGTGCCTCGCAGGAACAACCTCTCCTGAAGTCTAATGGCAGCTGCTATATAAATACCCCTTCTCTGTGGAGGGCTGACACTGATGCGTGTGTTCTACACCGGCTCTGAGTTTTTCCACGGAGGTTAAGCTCCCTTGCCCACACTGATAGCTGGCTTGTCAATACATCTTGTATCGGCTGCCTTCCCTATTCAGTCTCATTTTCCTTCTCCTTGACTGGTTTTTCTTTTGTCTCCCAAATCAAGCTCTTCACTCAAATCCTTATCTCAGGGGCAACTTTTCAGGAAACCCAAGTTAAGACAGGGCTCCTAAGGATTCTTTTGTTCTATTATGAGTAGGTATTTTGAATCTTTTGAAGATAAGCTGCCATATTTAAATTGTCTTAGGAGTTAATTCTCGGTCTAGTAGTGGTTTAACTTATTTTTACTTCAGCCTCCCCATGTCTTATGTGGGGCTATTGAGAGCTGTCACCTACTTTATCCTAGACTCTTAGTAGGTATCAAAGAAATACTGTACCAAATTTCTCCTGAGAGAAAAACTGTTCTTACCTTGCAAGGATTTACTTTGTGAGGCCTGCAGGGCCAAAGGATACTTAGAGAACAAGGTACTTGAATATGGTATTATTGTCCTTTTTCTGAATCCTACTATTTCCAAGGAAGTAATTTTTCCCATTGTGGAGAACGTAGTACATCCTGGACTCAAGCACGTTTTTGTGTTGGGTTTTATCCAGTAAGCCTGAATGGGTGAACCTGGGAGCCATTCTTACTGCCTTAAAGGGCATTTTTATTTTGCTGCTGAACCAAAGCTTGTTTAATCTTTATAGGATTTGAACCCCAGAGAAAGAAACATGGAATATATACAGACACACAAAGTGGATAAAATGCACAGTTCCAGGTATGGTCATGGGTGTGGGAAGAGCGATTGAAACATCCCTTTTCAGGATTCATTTGAGTGGTAATACATCGCATCTCAGAGAACAATCAGAAAATCAAATAGACTTGGGTAAGTTTGCCTGATTTTAAAAATAAAATCTCAGAGGGGGAAATGGCCTGTCTACAGAGCCGAATGGTTACCAATCTCAAAATAGTTTTTACTTTATTTTTACTCGGCCAACAAACATTCTTTTTTGGAGTTTTAACCTAATTTCCCAGAGTTACCTGGTCTTTCTCCTCTAATTTTAATCTCCTACTTCAGTCTTTAAGGTCTCAGTTGGTTAATGTTTAATGCTCTCCATCCATGACCAGTGTTTGATATTTATACTTTATAGGGCTAACCAAATTTGTAGAGCAAATTAAAAGTGTGCTGGTCTTCGGCAAGCCATGTTTAGATATCTGTTGCTCAGAAACCATCTCCTTGTTCAATACTGCATGCCCCAAATAGTTTCAATTAACTCTTCTCCTTTCTGGCAAAATCTGTAGCTCTCTGCATTGCTTTTGGGGAGCTATTCCTTTCTAGATTTACAAACGTCACAGCCTCATAAGCTTTCGGCTTCCAGAATGCATATCACAGCAGAGAGCTTCCCTTCTATGTGGAGTGAGAGTGTCAGCAACAGGTAACCTATTAAATAAGATTGACCAACAACCACAAAAAAAGTACACTGGAGAGGGAGCAGGGGGAGCTCACACATTTGTGTGAGGGAAGGAGGGGGTAAGAACTGAAGAGTTGGAATTTTCATCTGAAAAAAAGAAAATGATACTTAAAAGACAACAGTGAAGTATCTGACTCTTGATTTTGGCTCAGGTCACGATGTCAGGTGGTGAGATGAAGCCCTGCATTTGGTTCCGAGCTCAGCGGGGAGTCTGCCTGAAATTCTCCCTCTCTCTCTGCCCCTCCCCCAACTTACTCTCTCTCTCTCTCTCTCAAATAAATAAACAAATCTTTAAAAAATAAAAAAAATAAATAAATTAAAAAAACCCAACATGGAGGTGGAATGACACCCAGATTAGGTAAAGAGCCATTGTTATAATTACTTGAAGAAATATATTATTTTTCTTAGCCATGGCTTTAATTTCATTTATTGTTTTGTTTTGTTTTCTTGTTGTTGAGCAAACTGAAAGGGCAGTGTGGTATCACACAACAGACAGGGTTGGGGGAACCAAAGCTTGGGTTTCATGTCTAGTAAGGGCCAGAGTCTCTGGAGGACATTGGCCACACCCTGTCTTTAACTTCACGGGGCATCACTCACCAAAGAAGAGAGTTCTATGGTCTCTGGAACGTCTTCCAGTTCAGGCATGCGGAGATCCAATCCTATCTTTAGCCCCAGTCATAAAATGCCAGGGGAGTGGAGGTGGGAATTACACCAATCTTCTTAAAGACATAAATCTCACAAATAATTGCCCAATAGACTATAATTAAACTTGAATTTTCCTCAAAAGTGTCTTCCTTGGGGCTATCAGCCATTTTTTCCTTCATCTTTCCAAGCCAATATTCTCTCTCAGCTTTGTTGAGAGACCCCAGTTTTGACACAGTGTGAGAAGACATGAAGAAACTTCTGGGATTTAATCAGTGGATGAAAATGAGGAATCTTCAAACTGTAGGGTCACTGATGGATTTGGGGACTCAGATTTCCTGGGGGTCAGATTTCTTGTCTCCTCCAGACTCCAGAGAGAGTCAGGCCAGGTCCAAAGTGATAGTTGCTTTCTTAGTACATGAGCAGTGACTGAACACTAATGTGTTTAACAGTTGGACTTATTTTTAATCTACTGTATTAGGAGCACAAATTAAATCAAGAACAAAATGTTACCAGTGTTGTTTTTCTTTTATTTTTGTTCCTGCATATGCATATATCTTTAACACTATTTTGCATTCCCTGTGCTAGGAGGCTCCCCATGTGGCATTGACTTATTTCATAATATTAGTTTTTTTGTTTTTTGTTTTGTTTTGTTTTAAGAACGAATATACGTGGAAGAAAAAGAGAAACAAGGAGCTGAATTTCCACTCCATGCAGCCCCCCAACTTCAAGAAATCACTGTAGTACAGATTTTAACAATTAACATTCCTGTAGTTCAAGTCGTTCTGGATGGAGCTAATAAATGTTTTCAAACACTCCCCGGCTCAAATACATGTTCACCTTATTTTCTGTCATTTGATGGCATGGGTAGGTCGAGACATTCCTCTAAGCACCCCCCCCCCCTTTTCCTTCTAGTCAAAGAAAGAGATCTTATCTCCCTACCCTCCCTAACTCACCCCTCCTTCTGCCCTCCCCGCTCCGTGCCTACTTTACTGAAACCTGACTTACAGGTCAGCGGGCTGGTAACAGATTAATTTTACTCTGTGAGGAACACCAAGCATTTTGGCCAGGAAACATGAGAACCCTGTTATAATATTACCGTTTTTCTAAATTAAATATTAGGAAAAATTAAACCAAATTGTGGTGCATAGTGCAATGGAAAATATTTCTCTTCTAAACACTTCTTTGTGATAAATGCCTGTATGAGGGAAGCACAATAAATATGCACTACAGTAAAAACCTAGATTATTCAGGTTTTAAGACTTATAGCTAAAAGTGGTTTAATGTTTCATGCCTAATAATAGATTACTCCTATCACATTTCTAACCTTTATTTCTCCTAGCTTTGAAGTCCAGCCATATAAAGGTTGTTTGTAGAACCACACAAAAGTTAAAGCAAATATTACTTAGAATGATTCATACCAGCAAGAATTTGCAACGAAGGCAGAGTCCTGTGTGTGTGTGTGTGTGTGTGTGTCTGAATCAAAGGAAATGAAATGTTTGTAATATTTTTTGGTTGATAAATTTATTAAAACATTTTAGAGGCTTGTAGTAGAGGCACAGCTCACATAAACAGACTGACTGGAAGCAGATTATATTGTGCTCTGCGGGGGAGGCAGAGTTTAGAGGGGGAAAATTCCCTGGATTTCAAAAATCGCCACCAGGTCACAGCAATACTTAATTAACTGAATACATTAACAGAGGGCTATAACATAGACGCTAAAAAGTGGGGAGAGCATGAAGTTCATTTAATCCTCTGTTCTTTGCTTACAGATTAGCCTTTCAGAATGAGCAACCTGTTTTTTTTTTTCTTTTTTTTTTTTAAAGGATCCATTTACCTTCCAGAGCTTTTCATAGCAAAACATTTTGCATGGTTGCAAAAGAAATTAATTTGTTGCCAGTTGCTCCATACTGGCAGGAATTCTGAATAAAGAATGTAAGCAATCTATCTTTGTTTGCAAGATATAATTAATCTGGCAGTTAAAATTCTTTGGAAACATTCTGATGACTTATGTGGAAAAGTAGCGCAGCATTTTCAAAGAAAACTCAGAACTGTATGCAGGGAAAGATAAAAGATATATGGAGTGTTTGTTCTAAGCGATACTATTCATTTAAAGATCATAATGTAACCCCACCCTAGCAATTATTGTGAAAAACAAGACAAATCTCTGTCTATAGCTTTCTGACACAGTCTTGATTTGGGAAACAAAATAAGCACATTACTGTTATAGTCTAATAGACTGCAAGCTGTTTTATTAGTCAGCTGAATCCTGTTTTGCATAAAAAAGAACTCTGTTTGCTATCAAGAACACATTTACATTAATATGACTTTGACAAAGTAAAATAAAATCGCATTAAGATGATGTAAGTAGATAAGACAATGAAATCTCTGTGAGAGAGTTCTGGCATACACTAATTACAGTCAAGTCCCTGCAGGAAAAGAACATATTTTTACACCAACTATCCATGTGTTTGAAAATGTAGAGAGACCAAATTGCAATCCTTGGTTTAGGTATTTCCTGAATACATTGTGTTTCTGAGGTAGGGTTTGTTTTTTTTGTTTTGTTTTTTGTTTTTTTTTTTTAAAGGAGCATGCCTGATAAATAACATTTTCATTTACTATAATACAAGCAAGTTTCTTTCTGAATACTAGCCTGTAATCATCCTGATTATTTTAAGGGACTTTCCAATATAGGGCAGCTGAAAACAAGGTTTTAGATTACATGGTAATTTAGGAATGCATGAAAAGCTAAGCAGTTACCATAATAGGGTTCTGGATAAACTTCATGGTTTTTAGAGCAAAACATAACAACATATGTTTTGTGATTTGTTTCAATGATTTTTCTGTATTTTTTTTTGTTCAGGTTCTATCAAAATATTTGGAGGCCTCATCTGTGTACAGCGTTTTTATAACCTTATTTTGAAAACTTTGATGTCTCTCTCTTTATTCAGTCATTAAAGGAAAGGCAGTGATGAATGATGATAATACTGTGGATTTTATGACTAATCAGTTCTTGGCAGTGGCCATATTTCTTCCACAGTGAAACTTTAATATTCCTTTGGCCTTGTAGAGACTTAAAAAATTTTAGGGTGGGGAGGGGGACTCTGGTACACCAGCTACTTATCAAGTGTTGCCCAACAGTTAGTGCTCAGAAGTCAGCAGTCTGATGTAACCCCTGACCAAATAAAGCCATCAGGAGTGAGGCTTTCTCCTTCTTCCTGGCTACTCACAAACTTTGGGTGCCGTATAATTGCATTTTCCCCCATGTTTTAAAGACAAGAGTATGGAGGAAAAACTAGAGACAGTAAAAAAACATGAGAGGGAAGAAAGTCTCCGAGGCATGAGATGGTCTACCATTTGCATTTCCTCTTCTCTGACCTTCTTTGTGATGATGCAGTTTTGGGGAGGAGCCTGACTCTCTGCCTGGAGTCTTGGATGTATTGTCCTTGAAGTTCCAACAACAAACACCAGGTGTCCCCACTTAGCTGAGCTAAAGTTTCTGAAAAGGAAGGCCCCTTTGCTGGGAAAAGTTGAAGCGGCATTCCCTTTCCCTAGCGCTCTTGGCTACTGCCCAGGTAAGCCCAGAAGGACTGGCAGGGGCCAGTGGAAGGCCATTTACTCATTGATGAGTGTTCAGGTCAGAGGTCGTTGACTCATGTCAGATCTGTGAGGGAACCTGATTTTTGTGTGGAAGTCACGGAGACTGTTGCCCCTGGAAACACTGGTATCCTGAGGAAGGTGTCCAGTGAACCAGGAAGTAGTCACTGGAGTTACATCCTTGGGCTCATCTGACAGGGACCCGCCATCTTGGAAAACAAGAGGCCAGTACTGTGGATGGATGGGAGCCTTCTTCTTGTGGGAGGGCCGACTCTCAGTGGGGGATCTTCTCCATCGGTCTTAGACTGAAGACCCAGCAGCTGATGTGTTCACGTCTTCTCCACGGGTAGTCAACACCTCACATTTCAAGTGGGGATTTTCGTTAAAATTATTCCTTTCTTCAACAAAAAACATTTGTTGTCAGGTACTGTTCTATCAGTGAATAAATAAACTAGACAAATCCCTTTCATTGGATGTCGAGCGTAACAACTGAAGCCAGTGTTTGCCGGAACGCTATGGTTCCTGGCATTCCAAGGATCGTGATAGAGATTCTCTACTGAGAAAAGATTTCCTATTTCCTTACGCTCTGGAATTTCTGGGTGAGCAGAGAGCTAGATATAGAATTTCCTGGTAGACTTAATGTGCTAGTTTGTGTTATCCCTCTCCAAGACATGACCTGTTTTCCTGAGGCAGGCAAAAACTGAGATTTGGAATGTGGCAGGAGGCAAAAACAGAAACAAAAACAAACAAATAAAAACAAAAACCAATAACAACAACCCCCCCAAAACCAAACCAAACCAAACAACCAAACAAAAAAACCAACAGTGCTTGGAGGCCACTTGTTCAAGGAAGGTGATGTTTGCCCCAGAAAATATGACTCTGGCAGTGGTACTGATCTCTTTATAGAGGAAAGCTCTGTTCCCCATGAGTTCTGAGCAGCCTTCAAACAGCCACATGGAAGATGGGAAAGTTAAGAGATACGGGGTCTAGTCCCAGCTCTGCCTCTAACTAGCTGTGCAATGTTGGGTGATTTGCTTACCCTTTTTGATCTTAATTCCTCATTCTTAATAACCAGCATTGAATATGTATTGAGTCACTTAATTATCAAAACAGCTTTGGAATGTAGAGTTACTACCTCTATTTTATAGATAAGGAATCTGAATAATAGATTAAGAAATTTATGCAAGATCACAAGCTAGAAAGTTATGGTGCCCAGAATATTCAAGGGCAATTTTGGGTCAGATGGTTTCTTCTTCAAGATCTAATATTCCATGATTTTAGGAGAGTGGCCTTTACTATGTCTCATATCTATTGTGATAGGGCAGTCAATCCGCTAAGCAGAAATCATTCATCAGTCAGCAGATTTACTGAGGCGTGTACTCTGTACCAGGATTATCCAAGACCCTGGGGGGATCCACAGGGAACAAGATAAAGTCCTTGCCCTCAGGGCCTTATAGTCTAGTGGGGGTGTGGTAGGGACTGGTAAACAGGAAGTCCACTTATGTAACAAAAATATGCATTATCACTAACATTTCTATAGTGAAACATAGTATTAAAATGTTATAGCGGACTCTTCATAAAAGCTGAAAGTAGAAACAACCCAAGTGCCCATCAATTGATGAATGAAATAAACAAAATGTGGTCTATCCATACAATGGAATATTACTCAGCTGTAAAAAGGAATGGAATATTGGTAATGCAACAACATGGATGGACCCCCAAAACATCGTGTGAAGTGAAAGAAGCCAGACACAGAGGGCACATGTTATATGATTCCATATATGTGAACTGTGCGGAAGAGGCAAACCCATAGAGACAGAGAGCCGATTAGTATCTGCCAGAGCCTAAGGGAAGGGGACATTAGGGAATGACTATTTGATGGGTACAGGGTTGTTGTATTTTTTTGTAGTGTTGAAATATCCTGTGACGGTTGTACATCATTGTAAGTACTAAGTGCTCCTAATGATAAATTTTATGCTATGTGTGTTTTACTACAATTTAAAAGATGATGATGGATAAGACCAGGCTTATTACTCCCATCTCAAGTTAATAGATCCCTATTCACCACCTGTACTATGGAAAATGGCTCAATAGTATTGTGGATATAAAGGTGAGTAAGATATAATCCCTCTCCTAACAGATTTTATAATCTACTTACTGGAATAAGAGAAGATCAACAATGCATTGCAGGAAAGCATAATCAAATCACCTTTATAATGGCAGAATAGGAAAAAATGAGGAATATTGGAGAGAAAGGAACAATTCATCACAAAGGCACTGAAGATACCAAAAACATAAGTGCCAACCACAAGACCCACAGGGGCCTTCCGCGTCACGATGGTGACACGGATTAGGGATCGGCACAGACCACGAGGGCCAGGAAGGGCAGTCGGTGGGCCTAAAGAAGGTGAGGAGGTCAACGGAGCAGTCTAGTGTGCGTAGATACAGCTGCCCCATGCTCCGACGACATGGCTATTATCTGAAGCACAGTGACAGATGAGGGGCCACAGACAAAGAGACAATTCATTTTCTACTGAGGTTGTTGGAAAATCCTCATGGAGGAAATGGTGCTTCTTGTGTCTTAAAGGTTGAATAGAAATTCAATGGATGGAGACGAGGGGGCCAACAGAGGGATGAATGACTCACAGAATGCCCGTGGCACTGATGGAGCAGACAGGCGCCTCCTCCCAGTCGAATACACCTTCAGTCCTCCTCATTTGTGGATTCCAGACTTGTGAATTATTTGTGACTCTGAGCCGATACGTGGGGCATTTTCCCGTTTTTGGGGGGACCTGTGCCGGGTGGAGAATTGAGTCACTGTGCAGGCACCTTCCCACGGGACAGCAAACAAGACAAGATCTGCCTTCTTGTTTCCTCTCTCAGGGTTTAAGCACATGTTCTTTACGCAGAGTGTTTAGTGTCATGTTTTCACATGGTTTGTGCTTTTTGCTGGTGACCTCACTGTTTCACGTGGCCGCGAGCATGGTGCTGAAGTGCTGTGTGGTGGCCCAGGGGCAGACCGGCTTCAGTGTGTTTTGTAGAGGAAAAGGTCCGACAAGCTTTGTTTCCGCTTGAGTTAGAGAGCGCTTGGCTGTGAATTCTATGCTGACAAACCACAGTGTGTGTTGGTTGCGGTGTCTTTAAACAGAAGCACATATAACAGTAGGTTGTATGTTGATAAGCTGATGAGAATGTTGGGACCAGAGGCTCGCAGGAACCTAACTCTGGATTTCCCCTAGGAGCAGCGGTTCAGCGTTCATGAATTCAGTGTTTGCTTTATTGAACCTCCCACCACACACACTTCTCCCCACAACTGCTTACATAATTTAGGGTTCAGAACAAAATAAAAAGGCACAACTGCTGTGCACACAGGGCTCACCCATGAAACTACCCTGCTCAGCCGTGTTCTTATTGAGTGAGTGTCCTTCTTTCTTTGCCGGGAGAAAGGAAATCAGATCCATTGCTCACTACATCCTCTGAGATAGGAAGCTTACCTGGACATTTGGACTCACCAGACGTCTCTGGGGAAGAGCATAATACACGTGCACACAGTCTGTGATGACTCGGTGGCTGAACGGTCGGTTGGCCTTCGGCCTCCTGGAATCGAGTGACTTGCAGAGGGTTTTGTTTTCTCACCGACAATCAGCCAGAGGCGCGGGGGCTTGCCTATAAGAGCAAAATGGGGCTACAGAGCTCCACTCTGCCTGTCTTCATTCCCCAGGGTCACATGCCCTGCAAAAAGTCTCCTTGATGATTTGATAGGTCCCCATTTAGCTCCTTGAAGTTCCTGGACAATGCTGGAGTCTTGGCAGCCTCTCGCGGGAGGCTTTGGTCAAGGACGGCGGCCATCTCCAGTTAGATGTCCAGATTTCCAGGACAGGAGCAGGGCGAGGGCGGGCACTGGACTCCTGGGTGGATTTGCTTGGCTCAGAACTTGCTTTTCACAGATGTTGTGGCTGAAGTCTTTGGTAAGGAAAGGAAGGGGGAGGAAGAGTAGACATTCAGAAGCAAGGCAAGGAAGACAGATCCCTGCAGTGCTTTCCGGATTTGGGCTTTCCTCAGTCCTGTTCACCCTCTGACCCATTAGCAATGGGGTGAAGTCCACGAAAGGGTGCAGGCTTGTGAGGAAGGAGGCTAGGTTTCCTTTGGGAAGGCAGGGGCCAGTCTGCTGGCCACATGTCACAGAGCCTCCAGGGCCATCTTATTCCAGAAAGCCGCTGAGCTTGGGGCAGGTAAGAGCTTGTTTTAGCTTGCCCCAGCTACCCTATCACAGTACCAGAGATGGGGCTTCAAGAGCGGAAATTTATTATCCCACAGTTCTGGCGGCTAGAAGTCCAGGAGCTAGGTGTTGGCAGATTTGGATCCTTTGGAGAGCCACGCGGGAGAATCTGCTCCAGGCCCCTGTCCTAGGTTCGCCTGGCTTGCTGGCCACCTCTGGCATTTCTTGGCTTATTGATACATCCCTTTGATCTTGATGTTCACATGGTGTTTTCCCTGTGTCTCTGCTTCCAAATCTCTCTCTCTCTTTTTTTTTTTTTTTTTAGATTTTATTTATTTGACAGAGAGAAGCACAGCCAGAGAGGGAACACAAGGAGGGGGAGTGAGAGAGGGAGAAACAGGCTTCCCGCTGAGCAGGGAGCCCGACGTGGGGCTCGATCCCGGGTCTCCAGGATCGTGACCTGAGCCGAAGGCAGTCGCCTAACCAACTGAGCCACCCAGGCGCCCCTCTCTCTTTTTTTTGAATGAAAATTTCGAAGGCCCCTCTTACTCCAGTATTAACTAGTTACATCCACAATGACCCTATTTCCAAGTAGGGTCATACTCTGAGGTATTAGGGCCCATACTTGATCATATGAATTACGGAAGACTCGGTGCAATCCAGAGCAGAGGCTGTGGTGGGAATGAAGAACTGTGAGATTTAGCAAGACGGGCGCTGAAGGTGATGGGCCAGTCCATAGGGCTTGGTGTGGACGGGGAAGGACTGGGACTTCAACTTGAACATGTACTGTGGAGCCAGGCTACAAATCGTTATAAAAGCCGAGAATATAAAGTCAGACTTGGTGTAAAAGGCAGGCGGGAGCCACTGTAGACTCTTGAGTTGGACTGGAATAGTGTAAAAAATGGCATTTTAGGCCACTGGCTCCAGTAGATGTATGGAGGTTGAACTGCATGGTGTGTGGGCAGAGGCCTGGGGTGAGGGTGGGGAGGAGAGGAGAAGGAAGCGGGGAAGGAATGAGAAGGAGGCCAGGGAAGGGAGGAGAAGAAAGGGCGGGGCTACCGTGGGAGTAGAATGGAAAGGCTTTTAAAGGGAAAAGAAGATGGCAGGATTTTATTAGCTGGGTTCAGAAGATGGGAGCATGAATGGTAGGAACCAGGATCTAAGGTTGAGAAGGGTAAGTGGGCATGAATGCCCATCACCGTGCATGCTCGGGTGAAAATCATTGTTTGGGATGTTCTGTGTTTGAAATGATATACAGCGTCTAAGAGGACATGTGCTCTGTTCAGAGGTCAGCAGACTCTTTTTATAAAGGGCCAGGTAGGCAATATTTTGGACTTTGTGGCCCCGATGGTCTCTGTGTAAGTGTGCAGCTGCTGGTCCCGGAAGGCAGCCGTAGCCAAGATGTAAATGAAGGGGCGTCGCTGTACTTGAAGAAGACTTTATTTACAGGGCAAGCGGTAGGCTGGATTTGGTTCAAGGGCAGTGGTTTGGGGACTTCTGTTCTAGATAGATAACTGGAGCTATGATACAACCACATGTTCAAAGGCGAGGAGACACAGGCCCCTTAAAGCCGATTTTGAGATGCCTTTCGGAATGATGACTATTCCATATTCAGTGGAAGTCTACAGTATCCACTGAAACTTACTCACGCGCGTAGCATTTTCTGGGACTCCGCTAGGGTGCCGAGGATGTTGGCGTGTTATCGCGGTCTCTCTCCACTGGCAACTTTGTGAGTTGGCAACTCTTATTCCCACCTTACAGTTGAGGAAACTGAGGCGGCTCTGAGTAAGGCAGCATGGAGTTGTTTCCTTTTCCAGAGTAGGAGGTTTAACCCCTCTCTGGGTGGAGGTCTTTCATTCAGGCAGGACGTTGACCTGACAGTTTGCCTGAGGCAATATCAAGCTTAACCCCTGCTTACATGTTTGCAAAACTTCAACGTTGCCCACAGTTAGCGGTCTTGCGGATAACTGCGCCCTGTGTTCTTGCTAGAGAGTAAGGCCTTGAAACAGCATCACATCTACAACCTGTTCAGAGCCCGGACAAGAAGCTGAGGAAGAATTATTTAAGGCTCATGTAATTTGCCCTTTTCTCTAGATTACCTACATTTTCCCCTCTGATCGAGTTGACTGCTGGGTCCCTCCCAGAATCTTTCTCATATAATTTAAAACATCATCTTGGTCTCTTTCCTGGAATTGCTGCAGAAAAGTTTTGTGGATTTTGCTCCTGCAGTCGCTGACAATTGTCACTGAAAATACCATTTATTTCATTCCTGCATATTTTGCTTCCTGCGAGAAATTATCTCAGAATTTAACAAGGAAATTTCTTCTCTTCTGAGAAAATATGATTCTGTTTCTCAGTAAAGAGAACCACACAACTAATTCTGTTTTCTTTTTTGATTGGGCTTTCCAGGAAGCTCAGAGCCATGTTTAAAGTGCAAAGACGACTATTGTCACTTACGACTAAATGTTTTCAAGACTGAATTCCCCTTCCTGCTTCTGTTTTATTAATTTTCTTCCTACTATAAGCTGCTTCTCATACTTCTTAGAGAGAAATGAGTGTTTTGAAAACTTAAATTTAAATTGAATTGATTCAGAGTTAGAGAGATTTTCAGCCAAATAGTAACCCAAGTTCCATTAGACTAAAGAAATATACTGACAAAGACTTTATGATTAAGGACAGACATTTGCTTATGTAACTCTTAGAGGATACATGGTGTTTGCCCTAGGATGGCAAATTATTTCCCGTCTGTTGAGTGACATGCCCAAATGGGCTACTGCATATATTTGCCTCAACATCACGCACTGAGGACCTGAGCAAGCACGAGGCTTGGTGTCAGAAGATCTGAGGGCTTGTTTCAACTCTGTCCCTAAATAGTCATGTGACTTCCGGCCAGTGCCCTGACCTCAGCGGGGTGCTTTCAAAGGTCCCTTCACATTAACCTTCTGCATAACTAGCACATACTTGCTGCTGTCTGCCATTCACTCTCTTGTGTTGTTCCTAGAGTGTGTGTGTGTGTGTGTGTGTGTGTGTGCGCATGTTCATATATACTCAACTCATTGAGTTGTATAAACCACATTATTTCAAGTAGATTTGAGTAGCAAACAAAGATGAATGCAATAAAATGAGATGAAATGAACTGAAGTGAAATAAAACACAGGTTTCTGCAGAGAGGAGAAACAAGACTAGAAAGATGAGAAGATAGGTAGGTAGTAGGTGGACACCTGTTGAAAAGAACACCAGGACACCTGTTGAAAAGAACACCAGCACCCACAGGAAGCATATTTGGCTTCCGCACAAACACAAGTAGCCTCGGAAATGGAAGCAAAATAGAATAAGAGGGTGAAGAAGTCTTTGTCTTAAGATAGGCTTAACCGGGGCGCCGGGCTGCTCAGACAGTCGAGCCTCTGCCTTCTGCTCAGGTCATGATCTCAGGGTCCTGGGATTGAGGCCCACATCAGGCTCTCTGCTCAGCAGGGAGCCTGCTTCCCCTTCTCTTTCTGCCTGCCTCTCTGCCTACTTGTGATCTCTCTCTCTGTCAAATAAATAAATTAAATCTTTAAAAAAAAAAGATAGGCTTAACCAACACATGGTGGAAACATGACATGAGCTGACTGTTAGAGGTCACTCGCTGAGTCACCGATCTGTAAAGCTCCTACTGGGCTCAGTAAGCAGGAACTCCTCCGGACCGAAGGTACAGCAGAAGCTCGCGGCATTTGTTGCAGGGGGACCAGAAGGCATTTGGCTCCCAATGGCTGTTTGTGGCTCTAGCAGAATAAGGAGTCCCTCTGAGAAGCAGACAGATAGTGGCAGGGAAAGTAAAAAACAAAAAGGAAGTAGCTTGGGGGAATTCAACAAATGGCACTTCTGATGAAATTAGTGAGTAATAAGGTGATACAGGGGCCATTCCCCTTTATGGAAAATGTTCTCTGCTGAGCTTTTCAGATGGGAAATTCTCAAATACTATAATATGCTGATATGAAAGACTTATGCAGCAAGAGGCCTGAAGAGATAGCAGAAGGAATTTGAAACTATGGAAATTGGCTGTCCTGTCATTAATACTTCATTCATTTAACAGACATTTATAGAGCCCTTACGATGGGGAAGCCTTCACCATGTCAGTCACTTGAGGAACAGGGGCAAGGGAGCAAATAAGGAGTAATATAGCGTATCTGTCTTTCAGAAACATATATCAGAATGAGGAAGCTGGTATAAAATAAGGCTTATTAATTCATTAAAAGTATTTATTGAGCACCTATTATGTACCAAAGCTAGAGTCAGGTGAGATCCACAGAGCAGAAGTGAACACTATCTTGAAATGTTTAGAGGTCTGTAAATCAGGGAGGTGGTTGTTGTTGCTGTTTCTGTCTCCAAAGAGAATTAACAAACTTTGCTGAGCCCTGCCAAGATTAAATGGAATTAGAAGGCCCAAATAGATAAATAATAAAGCAACATGAAGAACTGGCATATTTATTGGGAAGAATTATTTAATTTTACATAAATGGTAGGTTTTCTTAGTTCTGAAGATTGAGGTCGTACCTAAAATAGTGACCTCATATATTTATCTAGTGGTAGAGCCTGGAAAAATGACCTGAATCCCCAGGAGAAGAGAAGGCAGAGCTAGTAGTTGGGACTATACGTTGCAAGATGCTCTGTCCCATGTCTAGGCAGACATGATTCATAGACCACGGTCCTTTTTCCTCTATGCCTGGATAATTGCCTTAAGATCCTTCTTATTACAGTGTGGTAAGTGTCTTGTCTAAGGCTTGTCTTGGCACATAGGATGAGGTCTTTTTGCCCTCTGAAGGCCCTTTAGCTGTTGGTACATGCCCTAGATCTTCATACTTTAAGACAAATTGAATGTTTTGAGTTTCTTTTGGACTTTCTCCTGTTCTTCCCCCCCCCCCTCCTCTCTGCCCCTGCACTATACTGTGTGCTTTACATACATATTTTATTGAATCTTCACAAGAATCCTGGGAAGTAAGTGTGATTATTACATCTGAAAATAACTCTCCTGATGGGGCGCATGGGTGGCCCAGTTGCTTAAGCAACTGCTTTCAGCTCAGGTCATGATCCTGAACCTGAATCGGATGCCTGGAGTCCTGGGATCGAGTCCCACATTGGGATCCCAGCTCAACATAGCGTCCGCTTCTCCCTCTGACCTTCTCCCCTCTCCTGCTCTCTCTCTCTCTCTCAAATAAATAAAATCTTAAAGAAAGAAAGAAAGAAAGAAAGAAAGAAAGAAAGAAAGAAAGAAAAGAAAAAGTAACTTGCCTGAGATCCCACCAGTGTTCAGTAGTGGAACATGACTTCAAGTCTACACTACGAGTCTCCTCGCGGAGCTGAAGCTTGTCTCCAGCTGCAGAGTCAGAAATGTGAGACTGGCACGCCCAGGAAATAAGGCTGTATTTTTCAATGAAAAATTCATGCCCTTCTTTCTTTTCTTAAAATTTTATTTGAATTCGGTTAATTAACATATATTTTATTATTCGTTTCAGAGGTAAAGTTCATTGATTCATGAGTTGCATACTACACCCCGCGGTCATTCCTTCAAGTGCCCATCTTAATGCCTTTCACCCAGCTGCCCCAGCCCCTCACCCATTTCCCCTCCAGCAGCCCTCAGTTTATTTCCTAGAGTTAAGAGTCTCCCACGGTTTGTCCCAGTGTTTATGGCAGCAATGTCAACAATACCAAACTGTAGGGGCGCCTGGGTGGCTCAGTCCTTAAGCGACTGCCTTCGGCTCAGATCGTGATCCGGGAGACCTTCCCTGCTCCGCCGGACGCCTACTTCTCCCTCTCCCACTCCCCCTGCTTGTGTTCTCTCTCTAGCTGTGTTCTCCCTGTCAAATAAATAAAATACTAAAAAACAAACAAACAATAGCAAACTGTGGAAAGGTAGGGGCACACCTTTATTTCTAAACCTGAAGACACTGTTTATATCTCCAGGGGAAAGGATAGAGTTGGACAACCCCTCAATCTCACGTTCTATCTTCTTAACCTGACTGAGGAAGGAACCAGATGCAGAAGCCCACACGTGTTCCTGCATCCCAATCCCGCTCCCTGACGCCTGTGGCCATTACGGGGAGGGAATAGCTGATCTAGAGCAGCCGGCCTGGGGGAAAGGCATTAAATACTTGGGACACTAGGTATCTTTTTCTTTTTTCTTTCTTCCAGCGATATTAACTAGCTGATTTGAATTCCATTTCTCATCTTTCCCCATACTCATTTGTGGGCAAAACAACCAAGAGGACAAGTTAGGCATCAGAAGAGAGAAGCAAGAGATATAGACTTAAACAACTGTAATCCCCAAATCATGAAAGTTGACACTGAAGGGGAAAACCTTATTTTCTAGAAGTATATTGACAGGGTTAATGTGGGAGCTAGATGAGAAATACAGGAAATAGGAACAATACCACTATTTTTGGAACACTTACTAGATGCTAGCGAGATGCTTATTTCAGTGTTTTACATGAATTTTAAAAATTTGCATAACCATATGAAGTTGATATTATTTTTTTCTTTTTTATAGTTGGGGAAAATGAAGATCAGAGATGTTAAGACACTTGTCTGAGGTGACAGACACTGCTATAAATGGGTCAACCCAGGGATCAAACCACAGTTCCTCAACTTCTACGGCTCTTAGTTTACTCAATCTGACCTACGTGGAAATGGTATAAACGTCCCTATTTACTATTTATCAAATTTACTAATGAAGCTTAAGCTTCAGGGTCTCTCACTTGCCAGGGCCCTTTGAAGATTCCGGGAAAAGTCTCAGTAGTATTTTTATTTATAGCTTTGTATTATTTTACTCGAAGAGGCTCTCCCCAATTATCTGAGCTTTGGACCCCACAAAACTTGAATCTGTCACCGAAGGCACGATATTATTCTAGGTGGGATCATCACATAGTGCAGCTCCTCTGTTCTTATCTCCTACCATCCCATGAAGAATCTAGTAGACAGTTCTCTTCTTTTGGCTGGCTATTAATCATCATCCAAATTCCTAGTGTTTTCCTTCTCTGGAATCTCTTTTTTTAATTTTTTATTTATATTTTTAGATTTTATTTATTTGTTTGAGAGAGAGAGCATGCGCAAGTGCTGGTTATGGGCGGAGGGAGAGGGAGAAGCAGGCTCCCAGCTGAGCAGGGATCCCAGGACCCTGAGATCATGACCTGGGCCAAAGGCAGACACTTAAGTGACTTTAACCTTCTTTCTCTTTTTTTAGATTGCAAGTTGTGTTGTGGGCCGACAGTTTCAGCACAAAAGTATTAATCTTTTTTCTGGCATCGCACATATAACATTGCCCATGGTGTGTTTGTAACCCCTTGTGAGAACAGCCAGTCTTCTAATTATAGTAAATGCAGTCAAGAAAAGGGCCCAGATTTTAAACAAACAGCCGTGAATTCTGCATTTGCATGTCATGCTCTGAAATCATCTTCTTCTGAGTCACGGATTATCCATTTAAATCAAACCCCAAAGAGCATCATGTTTTGTTAAGTTGGGGCCTTTGGAAAGGGTGAAAGAACTGTAGCCAAATATACTGAGATTCTGTACTCTTCAAAGTAAAACATCTTGGTAAATCATAGTTCTCGAGTGGCTACATGTTCAGGACAAGAATATATTCATGTTGACTGCACTGTATTTCCAGAACTGCAACAAAGTGGAAAGTACAATTACCGGCAGGTTCAGTGAGCACCGGAGAATACTGAATTACTGTAAAAGTTGATTTGGAAACTAATTTGGGTCATATGGTTATTGGGATAAGACTTATCTTTATTTCTTACTATCTACAGAAACAAGTTCAGGTATGTGTATGGAGATATTAGTTCAGGCAAAAACAATGTTACCACTAAGACTCGTGACCTAAGATGATGATGACGATGATGATGATGATGATGATGATGTTGATGGTGATGATGATGATGGTGATGATGATGGTGATGATGGTGATGATGATGATGGTGATGATGGTGATGGTGCTGATGATGATGGTGGTGATGGTGATGATGATGGTGATGATGGTGATGATGGTGATGATGATGGTGATGGTGATGATGATGGTGATG
>PITA01028808.1:0-18789 GCA_004023965.1 Spilogale gracilis | reverse complement strand
TTCAAAAACTTAGACCAGAAATGACTCCCAGGGCTGGGAAAAAAATTAGAGGCTGGTGGTGAGTGGGCCAAGAGGCAGGCCTGGGAGAGACCATGTGGATGTGAGAGGAGGATTCAGGGCCTGCCTCTACCTGGGAGGGAGTTGTCTTCTGCAGACCCCAGGGAGCTGAGTGGAGCCAAGCTCAAACTTGCGGATGGTCCGGTGTCCCGGAGCCCGGGGTGGCTGGAGTGCTGTCCCATGAGGTTTTCCCACGGACAGCAGCAGAGCCTGGCCCATTCACCAGCCTGCTGACAGGGTGCCTGTCTGTATTCTTAGGGGCCGCCCCTTTTGGCATTCCAGGACATTCAAGCCCCCAAACCTAGGGCTGGGTGAGGGCAAAGTGGGGTGAAGGGCAAGCCCTAGGCCCTGTCTTTGTCTCCAGAACCAACTTGTGATGAGCCCCCCTTCTGGGAACGCAGGCACTCCTGCTATAATGATGGAGAGGAGGGGCGCTGGCGTCAGGATGTCACTAGCCATGGTGCAGCTCAGCATCAACCCAGAGAAGGGTGAGCCCAACCCCACGCTTTCCAGTTTCCTCACTCGCCCTGTCCTGGAGTTGGACCCTATGACACGATCCCTGGTGCTCCCTGTGAGCACATCTGGGAGCCCCAACGGACCCTTGTCTGAAGAACGCTGTTCTGGTGGATGAAGCCTCATGTGTCTTGGGAGGAGCTCAAGTTCTTATTCCTTTATTACACTGTTGAAACCCATTTTGGTTTGGTGAGAGGGAAACTGAGGCCCTCTGGGCATACTAATTGAGTTCTTGTGATTTGTCATCTCTATGCTAATGTCCTTTATATATGTTACTTGACACGTATTGACTTTGCTTAACTCTTTTTTTAAATTTGTATTTATTTATTTATTTGACAGAGAGAAACACAGCTAGAGAGGGACACAAGCAGAGGGACTGAGAGAGGGAGAAGCAGGCTTCCCGTTGAGCAGGAATCCCGATGTCGGGCTCTATACAGGGTCTCCAGGATCATGACCTGAGCCAAAAGCAGTCGCTTAACCAACTGAGCCATCCAGGTGCCCCGACTTTGCTTAACTCTTAATGACAGTCTTATGAGCCAGTACTGTTCCTAATTCTGTTTTATGGATGGGGCAGCTGAGACTCAGAGACACATTCCCCAGGGCACAACGCTGAGTGGCAGAGCTGGGATTTCCCACCCAGGCCCTCCCACTCCTGGATGTTTTGGCAATCTCCCAGTAAAATGATTTATCCAAAGTCACACTGTATCCTAGGCGTGTGGGGGGTGGGGGAGGGATGGGAGCAGAGACCTAACTCCAAATGCTTCTGTGATCTGTAGCATTCCCTGGGACTTCTGCTATCACTTGCAAAGAGCCAGTGGGAACTGAGCAGGGAGCAGAGAGGAGGGAACATAGCTCCCTGGTTTGTAAACCGCCCGCTGGCCCCTCTCCTGCAGACGTAAGTCTAGGTGGCAGGAGGCAGCACGCGCCTTGCCGCCTCCCCTCCCCTGCTCAGCTGACCCGGGGGAAAGGCTCCCACCGCAAACACCCCACTGTTTACTTGCCCCCATGGAGGGTGAGAGGCGTCAGGGGGCCTAGAAGGGGACACGACCATACCAGCCATCACCTGGAATACATTACAGCAGCTGCGACTAATTAAACTTTGATTTCCTCAAATTTCCATCTTCTTGGAAATTCCTTCCGAGCCCGATGGTATTCAAGGCTGTGGCAGAATGTAAATACCAGCAGAGCCGCAGGGGCCTCTGGGCAGCCCATTCTCCATCTCTGTCTCTCCCTCTCTCTCCCTTTCTTCCCAAGGCCTCACAAGAGAATCTCCCCAGATGATTTCCAAACTGCAGCCCCAGAAGCTGAATTAGGGTTTCCACCTAGGTGAAAAGAATGTTCCTTCTGTTCTTCTGAGGAGTGGCAAGGATGTGGTGATGGGGGTGTTGTGTCCTCTACCCCATGGCGGGAGAGGGGCCTGCAGGCATCAAAACAGCCATCTGGGTGGTCTATGTCCTAGGGTTCCTACCCGTGGCTTGCCCTGAGGTCCGCTAAGGTGGCCCAGTGTCCTTGACTGGCCAGCTGAGCAGGGAGAGCCAGACAGAGACACAGCTGGCCCAGCAGGCAGGCCGGTAGCTCCCAAGAGGTGCCGCTGAGTGTCTGGGTGTGGGCGCTGAGGGTCCGGGAGGTGTCCATGCTCCCCCCCGTGTGTGTCTGTGAGAACTAGGCTAAGGCTGATGGCCGCCATTCATGTGCATCTGTTATGTGCCAAGCCCTGTGCTGAGTCACTTCCATCCTTTCTAGTCTTCACAGTGGTCCTGTAGAGCACCAGATGTTAATGCCCTGGTTTACAGGGGAGGACAGAATTCGGGATGTCACTGGGGTCAAAGAGGTTAAGAAACTGTCTTGAAGCCGCAGTAGAAGAGCAAAGATTCCGACCCTGGTCTGTCTGAAGCCAGCAGCTACACTGGTATGGGCACATGGTCACGAGGCCTTTCCGTCTTGAAAACGCTTTGTGTCCACTACCAAGATGGGGCTTGGTGTGGAATGGAAGGGAACGGCATTGGGCATCTTGATTTTGGTCTGTTCTTCTTTCTTTGTAAAAGATTAAAGAGATTTTAAGGTTTTTCTTTCATAATTTAAAGGCATCAACAAAGTACTTGTTTTGTATAGAAAAATTGGAACGTACGAGTAAGTGGGAGATGAAAATAAACATCCATAATCCCACCAACCAGAAACCACATGTGTTCTCATCCTGGCACGCGCTCCTTCGGGTGTGTGCCTGCATTCATCTTTCTGTTCATATGAGAACTATTCATGGAGTGTGTGCTGTGGAGAGGCCGATGCGGTCAAGGAGGGGATGGGTGCTGGTGCAGCCCCTGCACCCGGCAGCACTGCCCGTGTTGGATCCCAGTCCTCCCATGGACTAGATGGGACCTTGGCCAGTTTCCTAACCTCATGAGCCTTCGTTTCTTCATCTGCAAAATGGATGTAACAGCAGGGTCTGCCTCGTGGGGCTGTCAAGAGGATTCAGTGGGATAACATGCAGAAAACAGCACAGGGTCTGGTCCGTGGTGAGCACTCAGCACATGTCAGCTGTGACTCTTGGTGCCAGGCTGCAAACAAAAACAGGCCTCTGACTGCATGAGCCCTTGGTCTAGCGGGGGGAGTGACCATGCTAATCAAATACCCACATGAGCAAACTTAAGTTGCTATAAGAGCCTGCATCCCGAGGACTGATCTGGGCAGGGCCATCCTGAAGGCCCCATGCAAGGGTGACATTTGATCCGAGATCTGAAGGATGTGGAAGAGTGAGTTAGGCCCGGTCAGAAGGGAAGAGCATTGCAGGCAGAGGGAACAGGCAGGGCTAGTGGCCGGAGCACTGTGGTGGGTATGGGTCTGGAGGAAGGCTAGCGGGACTGGGGTGGAGCATGAGGGGAGCATGTTAAGAAGTCAGGGTGGAGGGGTTGGCAGGGCCTGGATTCTGAGGCGTCATAGACAGCACTTGAGTTTTGCTTTTATCCTGAGAGCAGCGGGGAGCCACTGGAAGATTTAAAGCAGGCGTGTGTAACATGATCCCACTGATTTTTTAAAGATCCCTTTGGCTGCGGGATGGAGAAGAGATTGGCAAGAGAGGTCAGAGGAGAGGAGGACCCAAGGTCATCCCTGGCTGCCTCTCTGGGCTTTGCAGTTTGGAGGGCTTTGCACTTGCCTTCCTCAGTCTGTGCCTCTCCTGGTGCGGGGAAGATTCTGTGGGCCCAAGGCACTTGTCTCCCAGGGCCTCTCCCCCAATTTTCCTTGCCAAGAGCCTGATTCCAAGGCTATGGGCCTCTTCCTCAGGCCTGTCTCTTTATGGGAAGACCCCACTGCTGGTGTACACACCTTGGGCCTTAGGGTAACAGAAGAGAGGTCATGTGCAAGAGGGTGGCTGCCGCCCCCACACTCCTTCCCTTACCATTGGATGTAGGGGGCTGGCAACAGGAGGTGAGGCAGGGACCCATGGCCTCTGTTTGCACTCTGGGCAGGGCCAGGCATGTATGGGCAACCCACCATTGCCACCCTTCAGGAGAGAAGTGGCCGGACTCAAGAGGTGTTGGGACATGAAATCTCTGGGAGTTGAAGACAGATGGAGAGGGAGCTGAGGACTGGGTGTCAGCCTGCACACCTGGGAGCCCTGCCTCTGGAGAGGACCTGGCTTGGGTGGCAGGGAGATTCTGAGTTGGATTTGCACATGTTGAAGAGAGGATCTCTTGGGACAATTAAAAGATGTCAGATAGGCAATTCTCTCTCTCTCTACATACACACAAAACTAAAATTCATTCCACTTATGACTGCTGTTCTTGGAACAATATGATGGAAAGCTCTGAACCCAAGGAGCTTTGTCTCCACCTGAAGTCTTGTATTGTTATTCTAACCTTAGTCATTGACACCTTAGTATGAATTAGTGGCTCAGAGTCCTTCCAATTTGATTCCGTCTGAAAGCAGTTTCTGTCTGGGGGAATCGAGGAGCTTGTTACCCTGCACACCCTGTGTCACTGGGGATGACATGAATGATGGAATACTAGCCTGGTTCATCTTGCCGTCCCCTCCATGGGCAGAAAGCCTGGCTGTGGCTCTGGCTCCCAGGCCTAATGGTCATACCCCACCGAGGCGCCCTGGATCTGCTCCAGGCCGCGGGCCCTGGTCCCCATTCCTACTTCTCAGCCCAAGGGTGCATGGGCTCCACATCTGTCAGCAGCTCACTCCTAACTCATTCAGTTGATCAGTAGCCACCTTTCCCCAAACCATTCTGGCTATGACAGGATCCACCTATCATGGCCTACAGCCACATGTAATTCTGAGCTGCGGCCTGTGACATCATCTGTGACCCTTAGGCTAGGAGGGATACAGCGGCACCCTCACTTCACTGTGCTTGGCCCTGCTTGGATGAGGCCATCAGGCAGGGCTGGCCCCAGCTGGCATCAGGGCCCAGCAGTTGAGCTGCCAGGCTCCTCTCCCCACTCCCTGATCAAACAACCACATGTGGGCAACGGCTGAGCTTCTTCAGCTTCCCAGGGGCAGGGAGCCCACGGCAGAGATGTGACACAGCTGACCACAATTATTCTGGATGCTGAGTGCAGGCCACTGTCCTTTGGGAGTGAGGCTGCTGGCTCACCTTGGCTTCATCCTTCTCCTCTCAGAGGGGCTTGGGCCTGAGGCTAATAGAGGGAGCCACAGGGAAGGGGGAAAAGGGGCCCACCTTTCTCCCCTCACTAAATCCAAGGGACAAAGGGGTGGGCTCTGAGATCTTGGTGGTCAAAGAAACTTGGACTTTCTAGGCATGGAGGGGCTTTCAGAATCAGAAAACATTTAAGAGTAGGATGGAATCAGTCATGGGAAAATTTGGGGCCAAAGGGTTTCATAAACAATCACAACCAGTGCAAAGGCCCTGAGGTTGGAATGAGGTCACTGAAGCTAGAGCAGAGTGATGAGAGGCAGGGCCAGGGAGGAGTTCAGAGAGAGAGATGGAGGCCAGATCAGGCAGGTCATGGTAAGGAGATGGCAGGATGATCTCACTGGGGCGCCACAGCTCGTTAGTTCCAGCCCAACCCTCCCAAATGGTTGAGGCCCTGGAGGAAGCTCATAACTTCTACAGCCCAAGGCAGCTTCTTTCCTGTCTTGTTCCTTGGAGAAGAGGAAGGCAGCCCAGTGTGTGGCAGTGCCAGATCTGTGAATGTGAGGCCCGGAGTTGTGGTCTGATGGATTATGTGACCTTGAGTCAGTTATCCCCTCCTTTCTTGCCGTCAATCTTATCAAAAGTGAGAGAACTGGGCTCTCAGCTCTGCAGATGGCACATAGAGGAGAGGATAGAAGGGAGGAGACCAAACAAAGTTCAAAGTGATTAAACAGGTGTCTGGCTGGGCTTGCCCCTGATTGCATCCAAAGCCACTGGGGAGGTTTTTGTGATGGGGAAGTTTGGGCCTGTTTGTGATAACACCGTTTTCCTCAATGTTCACAGTTCCTTAGGGCTGGAAATGGAAGGTCCCTGCAGTACAGGCTGATGGACAGCAGAGGGCACCAACTGAATGGCCAGGAATCTTGGGAAGGAGGAAGTAGTTGGCCTAGGGTTGGTACATAATGGTTGGTGGCTACCGAGGACTTCACTTTCATGATAATCAGTGACAGCTGGTATGTATCCACGTGGATTCATTTAACAAAGACCCACTGTATGCCACTCTATGCTGAGCGCTGTTCTAGATTTCAGGGAAATAAGAGTATGACGTAGGTCAGGAACATGATTTAGCTTTTATCTTGAATGTTAGCTTGCTTTGATTAGAGCATGGTGCCTGGCACATAGTGTTAAGAAAAATTTTGATACTGCATCTCGATTAAGGGGAGCAGAATGCTGTGATTGATTAGCAATGTCTGTAAAGGTGGGCTTAAAGAGGGAGTAGGATAAGTGTCAGGTTTTTGCTGTCTCTTCTCTGGTGCCACTTCATTATTGGACAATTGCGTAATCAAGATTTAGAGATGCTCGGTGTATTTGCATAAGATCATGCAGCTGGGAAGTGGCGGCATTAACAGAATGTACGTTGTGTAATTGGGTAGTTGTGTTTCTGGGTCTGAAGAAGTTGCCAGGCCAGCAGTGGCTCTCTGGACGTTGGGGCCACCACCAGTGATCATTGTGGTAAACGAATGCTCAGTGGTGGGGAAGGGCAGCTGCTGTGTTGCCCGTTGGGGTAGTGCCATGATATTGGTTGCTTAGAGGGCCAGTCTGGCAGCCAGTAGGGCAGAACGGACCATCCCAGAGCCCACCCGAGGGTCCGAGCAGCAGCCAGGCAGAACTCAGGCTTGACCCAGGTTGCTGGACTGGGGACCCCATGTTCAATCCACAGCACCCCATGCTTGCTGAGTCTCCATGCACTTCAGAGGGATGGAGGGCATGGTGCTGGGCTCTGTGCTGGGGGCGGGGTGGTGTATGAAGGTACCTGAGTCAGAGCTTTTATGTAAGTCACCTACTGCCTTTTGGTGGGGACACAAACACGAGGCAGAAGGAGAAAGAGCTGAGCAGAGGCCCAGCAGTAGTGGGACACGGGAGGGGCTGTCCATTCTCACCAGGGGAGGCCTGATGAAGGAGGTGCTAAAATGGGAAATGTTAACCTAAGTTATACATATATTTAATTTTATTTATTTGAAAGAGAGAATGAGAGAGGGAGAGAGAGAGAGCATGAGGGGGGGAGGATCAGGGGGAGAAACAGACTCCCCGCTGAGCAGGAAGCCTGCCAAGGGACTCGATCCCAGGACTCCAGGATCATGACCTGAGCCGAAGGCAGTCGCTTAACAAACTGAGCCCCCCAGATGCCCTTAAGTTATATTTTTTAAGAAGCTATATTTATTGCAGACAATTCAAAAGATAAAACATAAAAAATAGAACTACAAGAAGCGTGTAATCAACCTCATTATGCAAAAATAATTACTATCAAAATCTTAACCATGCATTTATGCATAAATACATGTGTATATATGCTCAGATTTTCTTTTTTTATCATGGTGCAGTGGTGTTCAAAGCGTGATCCTTGACTGGCAGGTCCCCCCAACTCCCCCCTGCCCGGAACTTGTTCGAGATGGGAGTTCCTGCCCCCTCCTCAGAGACTCTGGGGGTGGGGCCCAGCAGCCATTTGAATAGGCCTTCCAGGTGATTCTGATGCTGGCTTAAGTTTCAGAACTTAAGTGTATTATGTATGACTTTCCATTGTCATGAAACAGTCATTGGCAATTTGATGTTTAATGCTGGAGTGCTCTCTTATTGTAGTGACTTGATGAGTTCTCTGAACCCGCACTGTGGCACGTCCCGAGTGTGCCTGTGGCCGTGTGCCCAGGGGCCTCGTGGAAGTGGTGGCCTTGAGTTGCTTCAGTGACGGGAGGCGTGGGGGGTCACTGCTGGCCAGACTGGGGCTGTCTTTGGTCTGTGACGGCCTACTGGCAGGAGCAGCCAGAGCTGTCCCTCCCCCATCACCCCTTCCCCAAAGTGGCTCCAGCAGAGCAGGAAGCAAGTGGTGAACCTGTCAACATCAATTGGAAGGGACCAGGGCAAACGGAGACCAGATTTCTGGGGCCCATGGTGTGTGCCACAGAACAGAGGGAAGACAGACACACTGTCAGAGACCGTCTGAGGAGAAAGAAGTTGCTCATAAAACGGTTTTGGTGGGTGACCCTGCCAGCCTGTGCTTTGGTTAGCTTTTGTTTTCTTGTGTGTTTTTTTTTTCCCTCTGTGTGAGGAGGAAAGTTGGAGCTTCTATCTGTCTTAGAATGCCCAACCCTGCCTGCCCGGACCTCCACGGTGAATCTGGCCTTTGTCTTCTCTCCGGACACAAGCGCCCCATTTCCCAGTTGGGCCTCTATAGGCCCTCCATGGACCCCCCCACCTTTAAGAGCTCTCCCCCAGAATGCCTGGCCCTGGCGTCTCAAGGCTTCACCATCTAGTTTTTGTCTTTGGCTCAGCTCTCAGGGTAGGCAGATTCAGGGGCAGCTCCCACCAACGCAGAGTAATAGAGATGATGAATGAATGGACAAGGAGTGGTCTGCGAGCGGATGCCAGCCCCCCACCCCCAACAAACTAGCAGTGGATCAGGGTGGGGATCCCCATGATCCTGACAGCCAGGGGAAGTTAGTCTCACCTTGAGCCCCAGAGCACTGCAGTGTGGTCGGGCTTGGGGTAGGAGCTGCAGAGAAGGTCCAGGCGGGGCAGCCCCTGCCTGCGAGTGGGAAGCCATGGCTGGGCTGCAGCCCACTCCTGATGGGTTGGACTCTGTCCATAAGTGACAGATTCCTCCGCATTTAAACTGGAAAGAGAATGTCCTTTTTGGGTTGTGAATATTTATCACCAAATTTTACTCAGTCTGATTCCATAATGATCAAAAAAGACATGTAAACACAGAAACATTAATTCAAGCCTAAAAGAACAGAAACAGTGAATGGAACTGAGGAAATGATTGTACCAGAAAATCTGGCAGAACCCCAGTTTGTCCCTGAGCTTCCTGGTCGTTTCGCTGAGACCCAGAGAGAGAGGAAGGGACTTGCCCCAAGTCACAATGACAAATGCCACGTGCCATGCACCAACCCACTGGACCCTGAAGAGAGCCCTGCCCCACAACTGCCACTTCACCTCCACTCCACAGTTGGGGAAACCGAGGCACAAAGAGACGAAGTAATTTTCCAAGGCCCCACATCTGTGTCTCAAAGCTGGGTTCTTAGCTACTGCCTTAGCCAGCAATTTCTCAATGAGAAGGAAGAAGGAAAAAGGAAATGCTGAGGACCCATCCATCTCCGAGGATTTCTGGAGTCTCTGCTGGATCCAGCACATGAGCAGGGCTGGCGACAGGCTCTGTCTAGCTAAGGTGTGGCTTCCTCCCGGTGGCTCAGTATGTTCCTTCTCTCAAGTAACTTCCGCGTAGTAACCACAGCCTGAATTCAAAAGGATGGCGATGATGGCATTTCAGGTGGGACGTAGGCAGTATATTTCAGACTTGTCCAGCTGCCGAGGGGCGAGTTTTCTCTTCAGCATAGGCTGACACTAGCTCCTCTTGCCTCTGGTGGCTGTGGGCTTCTTGGTGGAGGCTGCCAAGTCCCAGCCTCGGAAGAGGGTTGGTGTTCAGAGAACTCTGTTCAGGAAAAAGCAAACCCATTTCTTGAAGAGCTGCAGCAATAAGGAGCTGTCAATCTTCGACCTGGCATGAAGATAGAGGAAACCGCTTTGAGACATGGCATGTTCTCCAGAAGCACCAGAGTCTGATCATAGGAGATCCTATAGCTTCTTTTGTGGCCTCTGACCACGGCCTGGCCATCTCTCACCACCTCTGTGGCTCCCCTGGTGGCAATCACTGCTTATCAGTTCTAGGTGGGTCTGACCAACCCCCTGCTCCCCCTCCTTTACCAAAAGGCTCACTGGGTCACTGGATTTGGGGCTTGGATGGGACTTTGTCCCTTGTGGGGCATGTAGTAGGGGGTACAGGCCACCCTTCAAGGCAGGAGAACTTGATTTCAGTCCCAGCTCCTCTCTCTATGGAACCATGGATATATATCTTCAAACTTGGTGAAATCTCAGGCATTCTGTCTTAACACTTTTTTTCTGCCCTACACTCAGCAATTTTTCTTCCTTGGACTTCAATTACCCATACCTTAGAGAGTTTGATATTGTCCCAAAGTCCTTGAGGTTCTATTCGCTTCTCCAGTCTTTTTTGGTCTCCCTTTATATTGACTAATTCCTGTTGTTCTGACTTCAAGGTCAGATCCTTTCTTCTTCCATTCCAATCTGCTTGTAAGCCCATCTAGTGAATTTTTCATTTCAGTATGTACTTTTCAGTTCTAAAACTTCGGTTTGGTCTTTTAAAAATTAGTTTGAATCTCTCTGCTGAGTTTGGGTTTTGTTTTCCTGTTCCTTTGCACGTATGATCATTTTTGACTGCATATTACAGGTGGTTCTTTGTTAGAGACTCCGTGTTCTTTTATCTTCCTCTGAAGGTTTTTGGTTTGTGTTTGCTTAGGTGGTTCAGTAACTGGCCTGTCACCTTGAACTTGTGTGGACTTGGTTTTACACTTGGTTAGGGTGGACTTGGGGCAGCCAAAGGGTTTTCTCCCAGCCCCTTTAATGTGCTGGGACTCAGTCTCCAGATTCTTTCTTCCCTGTGACTCTTGTCATGCTTATTTTAAGTTTTGGCAGAGAGGGTCTAGAGTGACATCACTCAAGGGCAGGATTTCTCATCCTTGGCACTAATGACATTTTGGGCTGACAGCTTTCTGTTGTGGGGACCACCCTGTGCATTGTAGAGGGTGTTTATCAGCATCCCTGGCCTCTCCCCACCAGATACTTGTAGTACCCCCCATAGTCATGACCATCAAACATGTCTCCAGGGGCACCTCAGCAGATCAGTTAGTTAAGCATCCAGCTCTTAATTTTGGCTCAGGTCATAATCTCAGGGTTGGGAGATTGAACCCCATGTCAGGTTCTGCACTGAGCATAGAGTCTGCTTAAGATTCCCTCTGTCTCTCCCTACCCTAAAAAAAGAAAAAGTCTCCAGATGTTGCCAAATGTCCCCAGGGGCTTGGGGAGGGGGTTGTAAAATCCCTGTTGGTTAAGAATCATTGCTCTAGGGGATAGTCTTACTTTAAGATATTTAGAAAGAACCTCCCATTAATAAAGTGCCCAAGTACATTTTGATATTTTTCTCAAATGGTTATATACCCATCACACAGGGCCCTTGATGGGGCTGAGAAGAGCACGCATGTCCCATTTGTGGACCTCAATGCTGAAGGTTGCTACAAGTTCATACGCATTAAAATAAATCTGAGAGCAATCTTGGGAATATTATGAATTACAGTATAATTCTCACGGTGTTAAATTTGCTATATGTAAATATTTTAAATAGACCTTGATATTTGTAACTTTGTGTTGGCACTTTTCTCTACTTTTAGGTATAATTAGCCTCCCACGATGGAAATGACCGGGGCTTCCCCTATCTGGGGGGGTCTGTGTATATTCTCTCCCTGGTCTCTTTGGTCTATGTTCCAGCATGTTCCGCTGATGGCTTCTTGCTGTCTTTCCAAGGAGATATCTCTATTCCTCCCATTTCCCCTTTCTGTTTCTTTCCTCTTTTCCATAGGAAAAGGGCCCAGTGTCAGGTGAGACAGGGTCCCAGTGAGGGGGGAGGGTGGGTTCTGGTGAGCTTGTGGGGCTGATGCTGTGGGAGGTTGCAGAGAGAACTTTCTTTAGGCCTGTTTTGGGCTGAGATGTCAGCAGGAAATTTGGAGGAAGAGGAAGTAGTTTGGCTGCTGTCAATACCTTGCTGAGGCTTAACCTAAACCACACTGGTTTTCTCTACACGGCTTCTTGGCAACTTAGAGACCAAATATGGTTAAAAAAAAGGGGGGGGGAGCCCAAGATAAGTGAGGGCACCACTGGACAATAGTAGGGTGCTTTCCATGCTTCCAGACCTTCCGGTCCCACAAGAACCTCCAAAGTGACCCCACAACAGCCCTTGTCACCCCTGAGAAAGGATAAGCAGGGAGGCATTAGAAGGCTGGCGGGGGCAGGGGGGACATGGGGCCTTTGTATCATTTTCAGAAAAGGAGAAGAGGTGGATTCTGGGAAATCACCGACCAGCCATGAGGCCTGCCTTGTGCTGCTGTAATATTCTAGAACAGACCAGAGAACAGTAGCTGAAAGTGATGACTGCTGGGAACAAAGCCTTGTCAAACTAACCTGGTTTTCCTTATGCTCTGATGAGCAGGTGAGGCACTGGCCCGAGCAGGTGGCGCATGGCTGAACGGCCTCCCGAACGTTATGCCTGGTGGGCCCGCCTCAGCGGGAGCCCTCTCTTCCCGGGGTCCCAGAGCTCTTGCCATCCCCCGGGTTGTGTTTGTTCCTCCAACTCTCACCTCCTTATGCTCCTCTCTTCCTCTCACTTCTGGTGACTCTAGGTGACTTCATTCAGTTGTTCCTCACACCTGTAATACTGGGCCCCTCGGGCGATTCCTAGCCAACTCCTCCTCCTTCTTCTGCACTCAGGTGAAATATTACTCCTCCGGGCAGGCCTCAGCTCTGCCGTCCTTCTTCCTGTATTCTGAGTCAGCCTCCGTTGGTTCCCTGTCCACCCCAACTGTAAGCTCAAGTGTGTGTTTTGTCTGTAGCTCTGTGTGTGTGTGTGTGTGGGGGGGCGTATCAGGGGTCACAATGAATCTGTGTAAGAGTAAAATAAAGTTTTCAGAGCTTAGCTTGGCCTGTGTCCTGAGATGTGGTTGAAAGACCCGCAGATGGTTAATCTGGGAAAGAGAGGGTTCAGAGGAAGGCTGTCATGTGGAAGGCAGGATTTACAACTGTAGACGTTAAGAAGAGCAGAACCAGGCCTGCAGAGGAAAGCAGGATTTTGCTTACTCTAAGTGAAACCCGTTTGTGCCAGAGACTGCTGGTTGCCTATTCTTTCTTTAGTAACAGGATCCCAGTTCTGCTTAGGGCATCCCCATGTCATTAGAGGGTCGTATTTTCCACTCTGTCTCATAGCTGGGTGTGACCATGTGACTAAGTCTATGGCCAGTGGAAGTTGTCGGGTAGGCCTTTGAGGAAGGTTCTTAAAGAGGGATCAGACAATGGGTACATGCCATTTTTACCCTTCTCCTCCTTTCATCTTCACATCTAGAATTGTAGACCTGATGGCTGGAGCACCAGCAGCTATTTTGGAACAGGAAGAAACCATGAGAATGGAAGCCATGTGCAAAGGACTGTGGAGGTGAAAGAAAGATCTGGAGGTATTGAGGATGTTCTGGAATTACCACACCCACTCCACTATGCCTTTCCTTTAGTTAATGCATGGTCACTGGGTTTTTTCAATGTGCCATCAAATCCAGTCTTAACTGGTACAGCAAATGTGCCCTTCGACCCCTTGTGGGGATCTCCATCTTCTGGTGCATTTAGGGAAAAGACCATTTGATTTCACCCATCCTGCATCTCTCTGTTCTGTGGCCTTAGATAATCCCACTACTACCTGCTCCCGACCCTCTCTGCCCCATGCTGGACTCCATTCCTCCACCTTTGTCCTCATGAAGCTGCTCAAGCTCAAGGTTGCTGTGTACAGCAAGCATTTCCTGAAGGCCAGGGTGGGGGGATGGGGGGGAAGGGTGCAGGGATCATTGTAGCACAGAGCAGGGAGCAGTTTCAAAATCAGTGTCAGCTATCATGTTTCTGGAAATGTCTTGGCCACACCCCACCAGCCAAGATCCCTTGCTTGCGATTTTCTTTCTTTGATTCCCAAAGAGACTTTGCTTCTCCTGCTTCTTTCTCCCCATTTCCAGCTGCTCCCCGGTGGTCTCCACATTCAGTTCCTCTCCTGTGCAAAGCAGGTAAGGCCTGGGCCGTCTCTGTACAGAGCTACTGGCCTCTGGTCTTCGTTCACATATGGTATTTTGTGAAATTATACCCTTTCTTTAATCTTGGATCAAATTTTTAGATAAGGTACATTCGCTCTGATCAAAGCAAACCCTGGGGCTAGCAAGTTGGGGCTGTTGCTTTGTAGATGTACAGAATCAGCATGTCCCATGTGGAGTCCAGGAATGCATATTTTTAGTAAGTTCCCAGGGTGGGGGTGGAGGGGTGCGTGTCACTGAGGCCCAGAGAGGGGCAACAACTAGCAGAAGGTGACCCATAAAACCTGAAGGAGATCTCAGATCTGCTAGAGCCTCTTCCAGGACTCTGAAGCTCCCTGGGCTGCAGCTTGCACTCTGGGTTTTCAAGTCATCCTGTGAGAGCCCAGCAGGTCCTCCTGGCAGCAGATCCTCATCAGCCTCCTCGGCCTGCTGGCCGACTCCACAGGCCTTCAGAGCTTCGGAGTTGAGCCTAGAGCACAGAAGGAAACTCAGGAGCTCCTCTGGGTCTCCTCTGAGTATGGAAGCCACCGTCCTCCTGTGGTGATGGAGGGCATATGGAAGTTACCCTGGCCCAGAGGGGAAACTGAGGCACAGAGAAAGAGACTGGCTTTTATCATTTGCAGTGTGCTTCATTTTGAAAGGTCAGTGGTGCAGTGCCAGTAAGCTGCACAGGGCAGAGGGTACGTTCTGTTACCGTTTCTATTCATACAAAGGAACAAAACCTAAAGGAAGAGTTGATGCTTACTGGATGGAAAAATAATTGGAGTGCATCTCCATTTGTTACAGCTTCTCTCTGGTAGTGGAGTTGTAGAGGGGTTTGTGTTCCTTTATTTTCCAAGCTTTCTGTACAGGCAGACCTCATTTAATGTGCTGGCTTTATTGTGCTTGCAGATTCTGTGGTTTTGTTTGTTTTGTTGTTTTTTTTTAAAAAAAAAACAAATTGAAGGTTTGTGGTGACCCTGCGTGGAGCAAGGCTATCGGCACCATTTTTTTCCGGAAGCATTTGCTCACATCTCTGTGTCACATTTTGTTAATTCTCACAGTATTGCCAAGTTTTTCATAATTATTTTATTTGTTACGGTGATCAGTGGTTTCTTGAGATGGAATCTACTCCTGGTGAAGATGCTGTGAAGATTGTCGAAATGACAACAAAGGATTTCAAATAGTACAGAAACTGAGTCGATAAAGAAGGGGCAGGTTTGAGAGGATTGACTCCAGTTTCGAAAGAAGGTCTCTTGTGGGTAACATGCTGTCAAACAGCATCCCGTATTCCAGAGGAATCGTTGCGGACAGGAAGAGTCAGTCCATCAATGCAACAAATTTGTTGTCTTATTTTAAAAATTGCTCCAGAGGCACCTGGGTGGCTCAGTTGCTTAAGCGTTTGCCTTTGGCTCAGGTCATCATCTCAGGGTCCTGGGATCGGGTCCCACATTTCACTCCCTGCTCAGCGAGGAGCCTCCTTCTCCCTCTCCCTCTGCTCCTCCATGTTCATTCTCTCTCTCTCTCTCTTTAAAAAAATTGCCATGCAGCACCCACCACCCTGATCAGTCAGCAGCCATCAACATTGAGGCGAGACCCTTCCCCAGCAAAAAGGTTACAACTTGCTGAAAACTCAGATGATGATTAACATTTTTTAGCAATAAAATATTTTTAATGAAGGTATGTACATTTTTTTAGACGTATTGCCATTGCACACTTAGTAGACCACAGTACAGCGTAAGCACAACTTTGGTATGCACTGGGAATCGAAAAAATTCATTTGACTTGCTTTATTGTGATATTTGTTTTATTGCCGTGGTCTGGAACCAAACCTGCACTATCCCAGAGGTGTGCTGGTATTACGAATAATGAGTTATATTTGTGTTTTGGGTCAAGGGGAGAAAATCCTGTCCAGGGCCAACGGGAATGTTGGGGGAGTCGTGCGTCAGACATTTCCTGTCCCCTCTCCTGCTTTGTGGCTGGCATGGGCGGCCATCCCTCTGGGGCAGGTGGGCGGGTCAGGCTCCTGCCTGTCTCCTGGGGACACTGGTACTTCCTGACGCCGGTGAGCTGATGCTCGAGATGGGGGTTGCCAGGGTTCTGCTTATTGGATTTGGTCATGGACCATCTGGCCTTCTGAATCTGAGTGTGCCCAGCTGTGGATGGACACATTTCTGATTCTGGGCAGATACAAGGGGAGCTGGATCTAGCTCAGGAAACATGCAAGTGTGAGCTGCCTCTGGCTGGGGCACATGAGGGCTCTACCACCCAGGTGTGTTTGGCCTTATGGTCACTCATGTTTAAAGGCTTGAGGCTAATTCTCCCCACCTCACCCCCCGGTCAGGGTCAACATGGAGATCCACAGGCCACGGGGTTAGGGACTTGCAGTTCTGTTTGTGTCTGTGCAGCCCTGGGTAAGTCACTTAACCTCTCTGGGCCTCGGTCTACTCACCATCAAAGTCATGGGGCAGAGGACACTGATTGTTGAGTTGCTTCCATGGCTGACATTCTGGGATTCTGTTTGGCCTCTGGGGGGCGGTGCTAATAGCTGGAGCCCCAGGGAAATGTGGGAGTGTTCCTGAACAGAATTACATCTCTCCCAATGGACAGACTCTGATGGGAGCTGGGGGAGGGACAGGAAGACCCCAGCTGTGCCGACAGTCAAACCTTTTAATCTTGGCTCTTTAGGGTGGTGTGGGGGTGGGGCAGGGCTCTGTGGATGAATTCAGGCGATCATGATCCCCAGAACATTGATTCTCTGTTTTTTAAAGAATTCAAATTTCGGAGCTCAGGTTTGGATGCGCTGAATGGTACCCGGAGGGAGTGACTGTAGGACTATGAGCAGGTTCCCTTCCCTTCCCTTGCTCTTGACCCCCATCTGTCCAGAGAAGGGCTGGACTTCTAGGGCTCCTAGAGTCTTCCCAAGCTCAGCTTCCCAGGCCTCACACATGACACTGACCAGACCACATCACCATAGCTGTCGTGGCTGCCATCTTCCGAGAAGGGGCGATGGGCCCGGCACCCAGCGCCTGCTTGGCCTCGAGGCCAATTTCCAGAGACGGAGACTGAGGCTCAGAGAGGTGAAGCCACTCGCTAAGCTTACCTGGCTCGTTGGAGGCAGAGCATGGGCTCAAACCCTGGTGTCCTGTCCCCGGAGTCTGACCTCTTTCCTGCTTTGCTGTTCTGTGTCCTGTCCCCATGTCCTCCCCCCATCTGGGCACTTCTCTCCCTCCTCATTCTCCTTCGCCTCCTCTAGCTTGCCTCTGTCTTCCCCTGCAGGTCTGCCCCACTCTCCGGGCCCAGCTCCACCAGTGTCTCCAGTGTCCACTTAGCTAGGAGGATGCTCTGTCCCACAGTGCTCGCGCCGCCTGCCCCACGGCAACCCTGCCCGCTGCGGGGCCTTTCCGGCTTGCAACCAGTTGCTACAGAGAAACCCTGAGCTCGATTTTTCTGACCACCCGATGGCCACTGTTACCTCCACTTAATAAATTGCACGGGAGCAATGGGTGGTCGACGGCAGAGGCCTGCGCGGGCCGAGTTGGAAATTAAAAGCAGTGGCCAAGAGTGGGTTTGAATGCAGCAACAGGAACCATGAATATTTTACGAGAAACCGGAATTATTAATGTTTCAATAAAAAACAAAACCCCAGTGTCCATGTGCAGATTACATGTGACTTCAAGCCTTCAGAAAACCACTGTGGTCCTCCTCCGCGCTCTCTTAAACCACTCAGCAGAGCTTCGCTTAAACCATCCCCATCTCGCCAACCCTCAACCCACCAGCTCTAAATGGTGGTGGGGAGGCCTGCATCCGCCCGGCCGCCCTGATAATTAGCACGGCCCCCACCTTCCTTCGGAGCTATGGGCGACCAGAGAAATATTTCTGGAAGACTATTTACGAACTTCCCCATAATCATCAATCATACAGTTAAGAAGGAATGGAGCAAGATTTCTTACCTCAAGGAGCCTCTAATGCAAAAAAGCTATTTACTGGGCACGGACGGGGGCTGAGATTCTGATGCCATTACTATAGAATACATAATAGCATCAATAATTAAGTATAAATTGGATTTAATATTTTATGCTGGCGACATGTAATTTACACTCTACCCGAGAAATCAAAGGTCATGTCTGAAATAAATGAGTGTGGGGTCGAGTCTCCAGTGGAATTAGCGCTTTTCCCCTCCTGGTATCTGGAACTGATGACAAAGAGCAGGAGAGGTGCGCTGGGCCATGGGGAGTGTGGGAAGGGTTGGGGTCTGAGAGCCTTAGGGAGACGCTGGCCTCCAGAGTGCTGAGTGCCGAGTATGCTCTCTAAAAGAGGCCTCAGGCCTCCCTGGGGCGGGCAGATGCTTCTGGAGGCTCTGGGACAGGGCTCTGGAGGGACAGGGCTCTGGAGTGCTGGTGTGGGGAGGTCAAATGCAGAGGCAAGTCTGCCCCTGAGACAGATGGGCAAGGTGGGTTGGAGCACTGAAGAGCTGGCAGGGTCCTGAGGGGACACTGAGGCCCAGAGAGGGAACGCTTTCCTCAGAGCCACACAATGACTCAGGGTGGGGCCACAGTAGGACCCTGGGCTCCCGACTCCCAGCATTTGTCAGAACTGCTCCGACCACTGGGATGGGGGCTCCTGGCCTCAGACCTCTGGGTGTGTGTCTGGGTGTGTGTCTGCTTCCCTGCTGGAGACACTGACCGTGGCCGGGGCTGGCGCCTGGCTCTGTCCTGTGTGGTTCTCAGAGCTGTTTGGCCATGACCAGAGCGGGGAGGCAGAGAGGCTTGGTCTCCTAGGTGGAGGCTGGGACTCAGATAGGAATCGTGGTGAAGGCTTGGGGGATGGATAGGTGAAGATGTCCCCTTCCGAGGGGGCTGAAGACCTGGGTCAGTGTTTGATATTAACAAGCCAAGCAAGTGC
>PITA01028807.1:0-18789 GCA_004023965.1 Spilogale gracilis | reverse complement strand
CCCCCCCCCCCCCCCCGCAGATTCAGGTCCTGCCACGCCCCCAAGAGGTGACAGCACTCCAAGGCATCCGAAATCTGCCTTTGGCCCAGCCCGCAACTCCTGGGATGCGGTCTATATTCTAATGTTGGTAATCCAAAGAAAACAAGCTTTTAGATTCTACAGAGAGCCAGATGTCTTCCAGTTACAAAAAATGTGGAGAGTGGCATCTAGCAAGAGATATTCTGAGAAAATGTGCTTTTTGAATGGTGAATATTGAATCAAGAGAGATGATAAATCAAGCGGGAAAAATGCATTCACCCTCAAAACGCATGGTCTGGGTTGGCTTCCGCATGCATCTTACACTGTTCTCATTGTGGTGGTTTTACTACTGGCTGGTGCCATCAGTGCTCGTTTTCCTTCTCTGCTTAGTTCTTTCAGAATCCTGCATGTGCAGGGAAGAAAAGTCCTTCACTTGTCTGTCCTTGCTTTTTACATCCAAGAGGTCCAGGTTCAGCAGCTTTATGGGCCCACGTGTCCCTGCCCATGCTTGGGGCCCCAGCGCAGGGGTGGGGCGTGTGCAGAGGGAGGGATGGATACGACGGGGAGCTACCCTGGGGAAACAGGCCCTGCGGACAAGCTGCCATGTATTGTGGTTTCCAGGCCTCTCGGATGGGGCTGCATGCAGCCCTTTCTCTCCGCCGTGGCTGTGAGTTCACAAACATTTCATGCTCCTCACCCTTTCAGGTAACACACGTGTTTCTACAGTTCAGACCGTGTGGGTGCTCACTCACTCATGGTTGTAAGCCACACTGACGTGTGCGCCATCGTTGCTGGGACGGAAATCCCTGATGGGGGAGCGTGTCTAGTGGGCAGTGGCCTGGCACGTGGCCCCGGGCTGCCTGGCGTGGGGCATGGGGGGCCTTGGGGCAGCCACACGGACCCGGCACCGTCAGGGTGCTGCTCCCCCCAACTCGCGGGGGGGCTGCCTGTCTTCTGGGCTGTGCCGAGCCCAGGGAGCAGAACCTGCCAGTGCAGACCCCATATCGTTTGGGGAGCTCTTTGTCTGTGAGCCCAACTTAGAGCTATGACTTAAACATTGTAAAAGTAAAAGCAGTCATCACTAGGTACTCAACAGAGAGCTGTTTTAAGCTAACCTCATTTGATTGTAGGGGATATTTAAACATGTATTTCTAATTTAAAATCCGTGGGTCCACCGGAACCACCCGCAGCTGTGACGTCGTGCGAGCCGATGAGCGTGGGTCCCGTGAGGGTGGGAAGTGTCGGGAGGGGAGGGGGACTAAATCCAGGGTTCCCGAGGGCCTGGCGCTTGGCTTCGTACCTTCACTGGCTCCCCACGCCCCAGGGAGCGTTGTTTCTTCTGGCTCACGTGGCTTCAGTTTTGGGGCTTCAGACAGTTTGATCTGAACTTGAGTTTTCAGCCAGGTGCAGGTTGGCGTTCGGGTTCCGTCGGGCCTCCTGCTGCCCTTCCTCCCGTGGCCGTACGTCCCTGTCCCCAGTCTCTCCGGGGGCTGTCAGTGGCCCGACCCTGTCCCCAGCCCTGGTCCCAGCGATGCTGCCAGGGTAACACGTGCTCCCGCCATGTGGCTCCAAGCTCCCCAGGGGCGTCATTCTGGTTCCATCCTCTCGTGTCTTCCTGGGAGGCTCCTGTTTATCTCCAGGTCACGGGAATGGCCGCTCCCTCCCGTATGGAGCATGCGGGTGCACTGTTAGCACTCCCGAGTGCCTTAGGATTCCCTAAAGGACATTCATTTAGGTCTCTGTGTTGTTGTTACATGAGTGAACCACTATGGCGCTCATGTACTGATCTCCCTCCTGGGGGATGCACACATGGGGGGCTCCCCAGGGCCACCTCAGCCCCCGGGAGGCTCTGGGGCCTACCAGACCAGCCGTTTGCATACTTGTGGAATTTGGGGGACGTCGTCGTCATTGTCGCTGTGGCTGCTGCCCCTAGGTGGTCTCGGAGCCCCTTAATCGCTGGGCACCCCTCTTTTATCTTTGCAGGCTCCGGCTCTGCACACCCTGGCTGGGGTCCGGCTGGGGCCACCATGGAAGCCTGAGCCAGAGCGTGTTCTCCGGCGATGGACGTGCCCAGGGCGCCCTCTGGTGGGATCCGGCGCTGAGCCTCTGCGCGCCCGAGCCATGGCCACGGTCCCAACGCCGCAGCCCAGGCCTTCCTCCGGGAACCAGACCCTGTATGAGCACTACAGCTACGTGGGCAAGCTGGAGGGCCGGCTGAAGGAGGCCCCCGAGGGCAGCACGCTCACCACCGTGCTGTTCCTCGTCATCTGCAGCTTCATTGTGCTGGAGAACCTCATGGTCCTCCTCGCCATCTGGAAGAACAAGAAGTTCCACAACCGCATGTACTTCTTCATCGGCAACCTGGCTCTCTGCGACCTGCTGGCCGGCATCGCCTACAAAGTCAACATTCTGATGTCAGGCAAGAGGACGCTGAGCCTGTCCCTCACCGTCTGGTTCCTGCGGGAAGGCAGCATGTTCGTGGCTCTCGGGGCGTCCACCTGCAGCTTGCTGGCCATCGCGATCGAGCGGCACTTGACCATGATCAAGATGAGGCCGTACGACGCCAACAAGAAGCACCGTGTCTTTCTCCTGATCGGGATGTGCTGGCTCGTGGCCTTCTCGCTGGGCGCCTTGCCCATCCTGGGCTGGAACTGCCTGCAGGACCTTCCGGACTGCTCCACCATCCTGCCCCTCTACTCCAAGAAGTACATCGCCTTCTGCATCAGCATCTTCATGGCCATCCTGGCCACCATCGTGGTCCTGTACGCACGCATCTACTTCCTGGTGAAGTCCAGCAGCCGCCGGGTGGCCAGCCCCCACAACTCGGAGCGCTCCATGGCGCTGCTGCGGACCGTGGTCATCGTGGTGAGTGTGTTCATCGCCTGCTGGTCCCCGCTCTTCATCCTCTTCCTCGTCGACGTGGCCTGCAGGGTGAGGGAGTGTGCCATCCTGTTCAAGGCCCAGTGGTTCATCGTGCTGGCCGTGCTGAACTCAGCCATGAACCCTGTCATCTACACGCTGGCCAGCAAGGAGATGCGGCGGGCCTTCTTCCGGCTGGTGTGCACCTGCCTGGTCCGGGGCTGCGGCGCCCGCCCCTCCCCCGCCCAGCCTGCGCTCGATCCCAGCAGGAGCAAGTCCAGCGGCAGCAACAACAGTGACCCCTCGCCCAAGGGCAAGGAGGACCCTCCCCAGAGAGCCGCTTCCCCCTGTGTGACCGACAGGAACAGAACCCTGCAGAATGGGAACCTCGGCAAGTGAGAGCAGCTGCCCCGGGGAGCAGGGATCCTTGCGCCTGCGGGATGAGGGGCGCTGTGCGCGTAGCTGCGGTCCTATTTATTGTGTGCCTCACCACCCGGAGTTCCAGAGTGGGGACTCGGGAGACCTACTTGCCAATAGCCTTGTAATGACCTCACTTACGGGGAGGGCGACCTCAGGACTCGCCAGCTTAGTCCACGGTAGACAGCAGGCCGTGTCCGCTTCGGCGCCAGAGTTGTCCAGCCGTCCCCCGCTATGGGTGTGATCTGCTGCCTTCCCCTGAGTGCCGGCGGCCACTGTCCATGGTGCCTGCAGAGGGAAGGTCGCGGACTACACAACGCAGGGCGTGCCTCCCTGAACGTCGCAGTGACGTTAGGGAGCTTTACACTACATCGGCTATGCACAGTGTGGTGGCTAGCGTATCCGTTACTTCCGTGTTACGGAGCACTTGTGTTTCAAACATCTGCCGTCGGTACGTGGCACCGGCTGCCCTGGGTGGGCGGCAGCACCTTCCTGACCAAAACCCCAGATGTAAGGGTGTGGCTGGAAATCGGGTGGACACGCCAGCCCCGGCCTCCTCAACTGACATGAGATCTCGTGTTCAGCAGGCTTGGCCTGAATTCTCAGAAACGGCTGCTCTCAGGCCAGCCTCGAGTGTGTGGGTCTGACCCAGAGAGCAAGGAGAGCCAGAGAGCTCTGGAGGCCGCGCCCTGGCTGCTTCTGTCTTGTGTCCCTGTGGAGTCTTCCATCCAAAGCCCCATTGACCAAGTGACGTGGTTGTTGGGGGTTCCTACAGATCCCAGAAAATCAGCCAGGGTCTTCCCGGAGGCTGTCCCCTCTTCCACCGGGAACAGAGGGCGGAAGGCTGTGGTCTGTGTAATGGGAGGGGGCATTTATCCTGAATTAGGAGAGGTTACTTGCTCCTGTGTGGAGTCTGGTTCTCTTTGATCAGGGAGGTGTGAGTCAGTGGCCTTGTGTTGTCCTCGCGGAGCAGCTGGGTGGGTGGTCAGCAGCTCCGCCAGCCCACCCCGACAGGACTTGTCCGGGGCGCCTCTGGGACCCCGCATTCTTCAAGGAAATGGAGTGATGCCGTGACCCCCGTTTTCTGTGTAGGTTGGCCCTGCGCCCCCATTTGTAGGGAGTTACTTAGAAGGCCCTTCTGGGCAGGCCTTCCCCACAGATCCAGCTGCAGGGCAAGCAGGCGGGGAGATGCACGCGTCTGTGGAGGTCTCGGAAGCGGAGCTGCCGCGCTCGGTTCTTGTCGGACTCAGGAGAGCAACCTTCCCGAGGACTCCTCCTCGGGCAAGCCCACGCCACGGCCCCGGGGCTTTTCTGGCTGGCTGGGTGTTTTGGCTGAGTTAAGATTTAAGAAACGTCTCGATATATTAGCTCTTTCAAGGAGAAGCTGGCTCCCGCGTGCTGTCAGCGCATGTTCCCCTGACGGAGGAACGTTCCGGGGGCTTCTGGGCGGTCTCCGTGTACTGACCAGAGACTTTCCTCGTCTTTGTTCTTGAGAGAGACTCCTGTTTGTCAGGAGCGCTCAGTGGAGGCATTTCTGTCGGCTTCCTCACATCACCGAAAAGAGCTTATTCTGTGTCCAAGAACGTGTCTGGGAAGCCGAGCATGGAGAGGACGAGGCAGAGTGACCGCAGGGCCCCTCAGCACTGGCTCTGGGATTCTGGGGCTAATATTGGTGACCCTTGCTCCATAACCCTACGTTCCCATTGTGACAACACAAAACTTTCATGCAGTCTGAGTGAGAATCGCTGAATAGATGCAGAAAAGGATGACCGTACATACCGCTGCGTCCTGTGTCCTCAGCCGCTGGCGGGGCGTGTCGGAGCTTCCAGGCCACGGAGAACCCGTGCATTAGATCCCACTCGGTCAGTAGCCTTAACTGCGTCCCTTGAGTGTCGGTTAACAAAATAAAACTGAAAGCCTGCTTATACACCTGTCCCTGGGGGTCAGTGTGCAGGCTCGTTTGCACCAGCTCCCTCCTCCTGCCCCGGCTCTCACGCGGCCCCCATGTTCTCCCAGGACAGGACCCACTCTCCGAAGCCCGTGACCGTCCTCCCTGCACATCCCCCTGGCATGGCTGGCGTCCCGGGAAGCTCTGGGTGCCAGGGATTGATAGGCCAGGCTGTTTTGAGGCGGGCGAGTCCTTCGACAGGAGAAAATGATGCACCCTGGCCAAAAGAGATGGACCGTTTGGATCCGCTGCATTGGCAACAGGAGGAGGAGGTCAGAGTTGGCCCCGCACCCTCACTGACAGAGGGCAACTTCTAGCCTGTGTGTATGTAAGTGCATGTGTGTGCGTGCATCTGGCCTGCATTAGGCCCGCGTTCGGCATGACTAACCCGGGGCTAGTGTTCCCAGGGGAATCTCGCGGCACAGCCAAGCATGGCCGCCTGCAGCCGCCACCCGGGACTCTGCCCACCGCCACCAGGCAGCCGTGAGCGCGAAGCCCACCAGGAACGGTGGCCGGGCCCCCACGCTGACCCCCGCCTCAGCAGAAGGGCAAGGCTGGGCAGGCGGTGGCGGTGTGACGAGTCTGGGGCTGCCAGGGGACCCACTGTCTGCGGAGAGGTTCCTAACCGTGTCCTGTCCCTCGTGAGGCAACAACATGCAGACTCTTCCCGCCGCCCTTTACTGCGCACCGAGGCACACTAACAGTCGTCTGCACAGCGAGCCACAGGAAGCGGCTGTTTTTCTGCACCCTGACCGGACGTTATTCCCCGCTGCTGCAGAGCCTTTCACAGACACGTAACGGGGCCCATTTTATAGAAAACATCTAACTGAATGACTGAGTCCATGCTTTGAAATTGATTCACGAGGACAAAACCTCAACACGCAGACGTTTCCAGTATCTAAGTCGGAGAGGGTTGGCTACATAGTCAGAAACACACACACCACAGTCCCAACGAGGAAGGCACGTTTTCTGATAACCCGTGAGAAGGAGACATGTGGCATGGCCCCTGCGGGGGTGCCCCCGGGGGGCGTCACCTGGGCCCTCCGCTCTGGGCTCCGACCTGAAGCCGCGTCACTTGCTGAGGGCCAGGAGGGCGCGGAGGCTGCTACCTTCCCCGCCGTGCTGGGGGGCCTCTCCTGGGGTCCCCACAGAGCTCAGAAAGCTTCAGATTGGGGTGGTAATACCACCCCCCAGAGTCCGAATGCTGTCCCAGCATCAAAACGAAGTGGTGAATGGCAACATAGCACACAGAGGCTTCCACGGGGACCCTTGGTTCCACACAAGTTAATGGAAAACAGAACACGGAATTCTCAAACAGCATTTATCAATATATATAATTGGCCATCCAAATGCTTTTTAAAAAGTAATAAATATCTTATTATTACACATGAAATTTACATGGGAGTTCTCTCCTAATCCTTGGATTTTAACATCAGGTGTTTAATTTTTGTTTCATTCTGAATGCAAAGAAACATTCACATACTTAATTTTTTACTGTATTTATTCTGGAACAAGTTTTATTCAAAAGGCAAATGAACAGAGAACATTCCACTTGCAACCAACACATGGTCATTACAGAAAAAGATAACTCAGTGTTCAAAGATGGGTAGACCCATTTATTTCTGTGTTGATTGCTGCTTGATTCGGCTGGATAGAAGAGTTGGTTGTGGGAGAAACATCCCAGATGAGTGTGAGCTCCGTGACACGTAGGACCACATGCTCTCCCTGGGTATTGATTTCTACCTACAGCATTGCCAGGGGGGCTGCAACGCAATCTGGCACTTTCTTCCATACGAATGGTCCTCCCAGGCCTCCAGAAGGAGCCAAGGGAGTCCTCTACACAGGGCAGGCAGGATGATACCTGGGGGGCACCCGCCCGCCCCCGGGGCCCCCACCCCGTCTGCCCTCTTGGCACTCCCACCCCACCTGCCTCCCACCTGTGTTCCTCCACCAGGAGCCCCAACCTCCACGGTCCTGTGGAATGTGACTTCGTCAGCCATCAGGCCTGTCACACTCTCATGGCCCGTGCGTTCTTGTCTCCACAAGGAGCCCAGCACCGTGCCTGCCACACGGGAACCAACACACAGACCTAGAGCAGGCTGGCTGGGATGCCTACAAGCCGAGCAGCCAGCTCGCCCCCAGCCACCTGGTGTGGACAGCCTTGCTATACCCGCGCCTCCTGGTCCTTCCTCTCCAGCCTCTCAGAGATGCTGCGCGCTGCCGGCTGAGGCCCTTCTTACCTCCACCCTCCTCCACTTCTACCGGGGCACACCCGGGCCCTCCTGTCTGTCCCCCCTCCCTTTGCCCTTGGGCCCCACACCCTGCAGCACCCAGGACCCTCCCTCATGTGTCTGCAGAGGCTAAACTCTTCACATCTGCTTAGCTTTCCGCTTGTCCCTGTTGCTTAAAATACCCGAAGGCAGGGAGGAGTCTTGAGGTGCACACCGCCCAGGCTGCCGGTGCGTACACACACACGGTGCGCACCGTCCTCATCAGTGTAGGTATGTGTGCGCGCACGCGATGGACGCTCCAAGTCCTGGTGTAAAATCGCAGCTTTTTGGCTACTATAAAATGCGCCAGTTTTAAAACTGCATTTGTTGCTTGCAAACTTATAAATATGTATAAACCCCATTATAAATAAGTCTGGCTGGCAGATGGCGTTCTGCGTGCCAGCAGCGACTGCATGGCGTTCCAAGTGCGTATTAATCCTCCCCGAAAACCCAGAGCACGGACTCTGGGATCTGTGACCTGAGGACGCTGGGAAAACTAAGTCATAAAGTGGAGTGGGGAAGCCCTCAGTAAGGGGGGGTCCAGGCCCGGCAGCTCACACCGGACAGTGGTCCACACTCCCCACCAGCATCGCTCAATTTACTAGAAATGAAAATTCCTGGTTCCTGTGCAGACGGCCTGGGGTGGAGCCCCAGGGGCGCCTCGCTGCCCGGTCACTCTGGATCTGCTCAGGCCAGAGGCCAGTCTCCCTGCCTGGGCTCCCACCCCCAGAGTGTGCTCAGGTGTGCACAGGGCCTGTTTTCCACCTGTGCTGGGCCAGTGGCTAACATGTCACTTACGAGAAGGAGCCACTTAGCATCTGACACAGCCTGAAGGGGCGCTCCATCCCTGCACCTGGGTCTCTGTCCACCCATCCACCCCAACACCTGAGACGGCGTCCAACAATGAAACGTGTCCCAGCGACGCAGCCGCTGGACCCCTTGACCTCTCGAGTATGAGAACCCTGGGAGTGGCAGCGTCCATAGAGTTGGGGTGAGGAGATGTTTGGACGTGTTGGACGTCAGATAGTGCACAGGGCGGGGGCCCCCAGTGTCCGAGATTGCCAAAACCACTGATGAAAATCCTGCTGATTCACATGCAGTGGTGTGGGTGGGAGGGGCGGTGGGTGGTGTGGCCATCGTGGGCTTGCGGGGCCTGCCACGTATGCCCAGAGGCCTGGGCTGAGAGGCAGTATGTCCGGTGCCCTGTGGGCTCCGGGGGGCCAGGCACACTGAGCAGTGAACGTACCCAGGGAGTCGGGGGTCCAGGAACACACAGCCCTGCCTGGCAGAGATGTGATCTGGCTTCGGACGAGGAGGGGGGCCCAGGCTGTCCAGGGAGTGGCTGTCTTTGCCTGGAAATCCTGAGCTCCAGGTGCAGCAGAGCCCAGAGACGTGCGCCTGCCCATCGTGTGGCTTAGAGCAGGGTGGGGCGCCCACCATGCCTCAGTTCCAACCCCTGTGGGCGGGGCTCCCCATGATGCCCACCCCAGGCTTACAGGGGAGCTGAGGTGACCTGCGGAGCCCCAGCCGGCCTCACACAGCGGGGGACAAACATGAGAGAGTGGTGGCCACCTGCTGGGGTTCCAGCCACCTGTTGTGTTGTGAGCAATGCTGGGGTCTGAACCTCAAGATACAGATTTTGAATTAGTATTGAAGCAAAATTTGATCACCACCAGTATTTCTAATTTTCTAAATTGATTCCATGCAAAAAAAAAAAAACCCATGATAAATATTCCTTATCACCATTGAGGTGACCGCTGACTTCACAGCAAAGAGCTCTAAACCCTGGCGATGCCCATTTCTCACATGCCCAGGAGGGCAAAGAAAGCAGGTCAGCTGTGCAGCGGCTCAGGGGCCCTAGCCAGCCTTTCCAACTTTGCCCTTAAATAGTGGCATTTGGGGCCGGCCCTTAAGATCACGCAGCAGGGCCCTGCAGGCTATCCAGAGAATTCATTTTATCCACTTTTTATATGTGTAGACACTCGCACACAGGCCTGGGACCTCTGTGTATGTCTGCAGGGCTGCAGGCCTCAGGAAGACGGGGTGCCACCCCCCATCCAGCTGCTGTCCCAGCCCTGTTCAGCCCCCACTGCCTCTGGGTAACAGAGTGGGCTCTCCCCACTGTGACTGAAACCAGAGTCACTCCGGGAGGACACCGGTGGTCCTACATTAGTTCTAATCCATGGCAGAACATTCTAGAAGATCAAAGCCACTGTCTTTTTGGACTCAGTGGACCCTCAAAGGACAAAAACTCCTAAGAAGCTTCCACGCAAGTCTTCGGACCTGCCTGACCTACCGTCACCCATGTGCTCCACCCCAGCTGCCATCCTGGACACCACCCATACCCTGAAAATAGAAATAGGGCTCATTTAGCAGTAGAGCTCTGCAGAATTATTACTCAGAATTTTTAAAATCTATGCTTAACTCCTCCTTCTTGAAGCAGCAAATTTATTCTTGCCCCACCGTCAGTGTACAGAAAGTCCCTCTGCCCTGCTCCAGGACCCCTGCAGAGTGTTGGGACAGCACGGATGGGAGCCTGGGCTGCGTGGCACCCGTGACGGGCTGCAAAACAACGGGTGAGTCCATCAGCTTTTGAAGGATGGCATCTGGTAAATCACAAGTGAACCTCAACCCAGGTGTTTTTTAAAAGCTGGAAACATCATCGACCCCATTGGCCCCAAATGACTCGGTGAGAAGTCATGGACCCCTTCCAGGGAGCAGTTGGGAAATCTGCTGCAGAGCCAGCCAGCCACTTCCCACCCATCACTCAAGAAGCAAAACCTCAAAATGATTCCCCAAACTCCTGAGTCCCCGGCCTGAGACAAACGTGAAGTGGGAGCAAGGGCCATGCGGGACCGAGTGCGCGTGGTGGCGTCTGCCTTCGGCGCAGCACGTGGTGGGGGGTGGGGTGCAATTTCCTCGCAGCCTGGGGTCAGCGTATGGGCTAGGAGGACACAGGAACCAAGACCTGGCCCCCACCAGCGCTCCGCACATACTGCTTTTGTCGTCAAACAAGAATATGAGGGAAGCACCTGCCAGTCCAGATCTCGACCCCTGAGGCTCATTTCGTGCCACACTCAGCCATCAAACAGACCCCTGGACAGCAGTGGTCAAGGCGGGCAGCAGCTCGGCACCGCCAGAGACAGCTGGGGCGTCCCCTCCCCGCTCCTCAGCGTGGCCACACCCGCTGTAAGGCGCCATGAGCACCCAGGTGTGCGGCCGACAGCGGGGGGAGAAGCATCATGGAAGAAGGGGCGCCGGCCCCCGGGACCTTCACAGAGGGGGATGCGCAGAGCTAGACCACTCTGGCGAGCACCTGCCTTCTTCCGCTACGACTCCATGTTGGTCCCCAGCCGTCCTGCTTGCGTCTCCTCCCCACGTGGGGCTCACCAGGTGAAGCTGCAGGTAACACCCTCCTAGTGGAATTTCTCAGTGGAACGGGTCATTTGAATTAAATTTTTGCCCTGACAACTACACACTTTTTTTTTTCCATTAAAAACATACAGCACAGAGCATTAGTCTTACATATTTCTTAGTCTTAAAAAATATAAATATAGAGGGATCATTTGTACAGGATATATGTGTATGTACATATGCACGCAAGAAAATCGGCGCAAGTCTATGGGACGTGCAGCTCACAGACACCTTCCTGGGGCATTTGCATGAGACGCTGAGCCCGCGGGCAGCGGCCCGAGTCTCCAGAGCCCCCACACCCATCTTGCGGGAAGAACTGGGGCTCCTGACCACTGGTGCGGGGTCAGGACGGGTGGCTGGCCGGTCACGGAGCCTTCTCCACCGGCTGCTGAAGGCAGAGCTCGCTTCCAGCAGAGACGATGGGCAGGCTGTTCTCCAGGTGGTGGTTGATGAGGTGACTAATGCTGTCAAAGACCCTGTCCTTTGTCCGGATCTGGGAGGGACACAGAGGGTAGGAGGGCGTGACATACAGGCCAACAAGAGAGAACGCGGCTCGGAGCCAGCCAGACCATGGGAACCTGAGTGGTGCCCCCCAGGGACCCGCACACCCACAGAGATATGTCTGCCAAGTCCCCAGTCATTCTCACTGGCCGCTCAGAGCAGTCTGTCCCTGTCATCTATCAGTCGCCTTCAGCAACCACCTCCCCCACCCCCCGTGCCAGGCTTCTCCCTCCTGTTCCCCTGCTGTTCTTGGAGTATCTGTCCACCGGCCCTGCACTCCCAATGGGAGGGCTCCGCATGGCTCCTCAGGCTGTCCGAGCGTGAGCCTGTCCAGGGGATTGGACACCGCTGTGATGCCCGCCCGCCAGCTTCTTCTGAACAAGTGAGCACCCGGCTTGGGGGCAGGTGTGTTGGGGGGAAGTCCACCTCTTCCCTCTGTTCACTGGGCCTGAGCCATGGTCTCTGAGCTGCTGGACTCCCAGGGTAGACCACACTTGAAGAAGGCAGAGGTGGCCTGGGACAGCCTCCCCGTCTGCCCTGGACACAATCTCTGACCAGCTTTTGCGGTGGGTGGTGGGAGATGGGGCAGGGAGCAGGTGCCTGGCCTTCCAGGCCCTTAGATGGCCCTCACAATGGGTCTGGGGTTCCCTGAGTTCCTGGCCTCTCTCTCTAGCCTTATTGCTGGGGGCCATCCCTCCCCTTGGGGGCAATCAACTCTCCCCACCTTTCCCTCAGGGACTCTGAGGGCACTTCTATTCTCCTCCTCCCCTATCCGTCCCAGGATTCTCACTCCCACACCTAATGTGACCCTCCTGCCTCTCCCCCTCTACCAACCCACCAACGGCTTGTCAGTCTCTGCACCTTTAGCCCTGATCTCATTCCCGCCTCCAGTCTATACTCCAGGTGGGCCCATCAAAGCCCCCAGGCCATCTGCTCGGGGCTCTACCAACAAAGGCAACAGCAGAAGCTTTGAAATGAGATGTTTTCATCTCCTGGGGTCCCACTCTGAAGCAGGCCCCCGTCCCTACCAGTCTCTGTAAGCACCTGAGGGGCAGGGACCCACTGAGCCACAGGTCTCCCAACTCCTGGGCATTGAGCCTCATGGAGGAGGCAACCTGATGGGCACGTTCAGAAAGAAATCATTTTGGAAGACCTTTAGGCATCTTTTTATAGGGGTTCGTTAATCCTCCTAAGTTCCTTAGAATTCCCACCGCAGAAAGACCTGGGGTGATATGGGCAGGCCCTCTTTTTTAGAGGTGAGGGGCACTAGAATTCAGCCTGAGACTACTGTTGGAGTGTTGTGTTGTTGTTGAGTTCCTTTTCCCACTGCTTAGTGATTAATACTCATTTACATTCTAGGGCAACAGGGGTGAGTGAGGATTTATGAAAGGGAAGTGTCCGGGGCAGCAGTGTCTGCCTGGGCTCACACCCAAGCCACCTGAGTGCTTTCAGTAAGCCCCATGCCCGGACTAACTCCACCAGGAGCCCGTGGTGGGCTCAGCCTCCAGGGCATTTCACAAAACCCCCGTCATTCCAACATACTGCCCAAGCTGACAGCCCACTGATCAGCATCTTTGGCTGCCATAAACACACACACATGCAAACAAAGGCACACCGAAGAGATAAGTGATATAAATTTACTGCCTAAAGAAGTAGGCCAGTTTACTCCATTCTCATAACTACTTACTGAAACTCCAGTCTGGCTTCTGGCCAGAGAACTTGCAGCCCACAGAGCTACCTGTATGGACCCCCTGCTATGTGGGTCAGAAAAGAAGATCTGAAATCAATAATCTAAGCTTTAACTTAGGCAACTAGAGAAAGAATAAAAAATTAGAGTAGAAACCAATGGCATTAGAAACAGGAAATCAACAGAGAAATCAATGATCTCAAAGATGATCCTTCAAAAAGGTAAACAGAAAATTAACAAACCTCCAGCCATGCTAAGAAAAAAATGAGAGGACATCACTATAGATCTTGTGGACATTAAAAGGATAATAAAGGAATACCAGAAACAACTCTAGGCCCACAAACTTGATAACCCAGGTAAAAAATGGACCATTTTCTTGAAAGACACAATCTCCTAAAACTCTTATAAGAAGAAATAGACAGGGACGCCTGGGTGGCTCAGTTAAGCCTCTGCCTTAGGCTCAGGTCATGATCTCAGGGTCCTGGGATCGAGGCCCACGGTGGGCTCTCTACTCAGCAGGGAGCCTGCTTCCCTCTCTCTCTGCCTACCTATGATCTCTCTCTCTCTGTGTCAAATAAATAAATAAAATATTTTTTTAAAAAGAAATAGTCTGATTAACCGTATGTCTATTTAAAAAAGTGAATCAGTCATTAATAATCTGCCAACACAGAAAGCACCAGGCCCAGATGGGTTCATTGGTCAATTCTACCAAACACGTAAGAAGAAATTATAACAAGTCCTTACCATCTCACTTAGAAGACAGAAACAGAAGGAGTGCTACTTAACTCACTCTTTGAAGCTGGTATTACTCTAATAGCAAAAGCAAACAAAGACACTACAGGAAAAGAGAACTACAGACCAACATGTCTTATGGACCCAGATGCAGAATTCCTCAACAAACCATTAGCAAATCGAATCCAACACTGTATAGAAAGAATTACACACCGTGACTGAGTGGGGTGTGTCCTGGGTGTGCAAACTGCTTCTACATTCTGAAATCAATTAATGTACTCCATCACATCATTAGGCCCAAAGACAAAAATACTGTATGATCATATCGATAGATACAGAAACAGCATTTAACAAAATTCAACCAATTCCAGATAAAAACTCTCAGGAATCCAGGAATACAGGGGGAGCTTCCTCCACTTTATAAGGACTTCTACAAAAATCCTACCACTAACATCGTCCTTCATGATGAACTTGAACAAGGTCAGGAGGTCCAGTCTCACGCTCCTTTTCAACACCATGGTGGAAGTCCTAGTTATGCATTAAGCAAAAAAGGAAATATAAGGCAAAGAACATTTTCAACGAATGGTGCTGGAATAACTGGACATTCACATGAAAAAAAGAAAGAGAAGAAAAGAAAAAAGAGCCTAGATCGGACCTTATACCCTTCACAAAAACTAACTCGGAATGGATCACAGACCTAAATATAAAATGCAAAACTACAGAACTCCTACAAGATAACACAGGGGAAAGCCTAGATGACCATGGGTTTGGTGATGATTTTTTAGATGTGGCATCAAAGGTCTGATTCATGAATGAAAGAAATAATCCGCTGAACTTTATTAAAATTAAAAACTTCTGCTCCACAAGTGACACAGTCAAGAGAGTGAGAAGAGGAGCCACAGACTGGGAGAAAATAATTTGCAAAAGACACATCTCAGAATGAGCTGTTATCCAAAACATACAAAGAACTCCTAACACTAACAATAAGAAAACAACCAGATTTCACCAAAGAAAATGTATTTGTATGTGTACGGATGGCAAATAAGCACATGGAAAGGTATTCTGTATCACACAGTATCAGAGAAACACAAATTATAATGAGGTACCACGACACACCTATCAGAATGGCCAAAATCCAGAACCCTGAGCACCCCGCATGCTGGTGGGGGTACGCAGCAGCAGAAACTCTCCTCGCTGCTGGTGGGACTTGCCACTTTGGGAGATGGTTTGCTGGTTTCTTATAAAACTAAATATGCGTGAGGAGGAGGGTGCTGATGGCTAAGGCTTGGGGGTGGGGGAAGGTGTGGGAGGGAGCCCACAGGGCAGTGGGCAAGGTGGTAGGGCCCATACCTTCTGCTTTAGGCATGGTGGGCTCAAGTTGTCTGGGGAACATTTAAAGTAGGTGCCCAACAGTTAGAAGTACTGTTTAGAGATGGTACATTAGCAAGTACACTTCGCCAAAGACGGAATGTTTGTATCTGTCCTCTTCTAAAAAGTCACACTGGCTGAGGCAAAGCCATCCAGCAGAGACACTTCCTGATTAAAATCTGGTTCCAAGAGAACAGGCTGCACATTCAGACCTGCTGCCCTTTGTCTAATGTCTCAGCTTGGGCTGGAGCCACCAGTAAACCCTCCACCACCAGAGGCTCTAGCCCAAATACAGCTCACCCAAGCCACATTGCCTGGCCTCCCACAGATTGGAAATTAGGGTGAAGTTCAGGTCCTTCCTAGGCCCAGTGGGCACAGTGCCAGACGTGCCAGGATCACATCAGCCCCTGGGGGCTACAGTGCCGAGGGTCGGCCTTGCCATCTTGTAGGCCAGGTGCTTATGTCCTTCCAATCAACACCTTGTCCCGTATGAGCACTCATTTTCCACAGTGGCAGAAGGAAAATTTAGAAACTCACAAAGAACCTAATCTCCCACCTTAAGACACTAAAAAAATGAAGCACATTAGCCCTGAAGAAACTAGGAGAAAGGACATCATAAAGAGTAGAGCAGAGATAAACAGAGAATGGGAATATGCGAAATCAATGGAACCAAAAGCTGGTGCTTTGAAAAGACCAATAAATTTGACAAAGTTGGAGGACTCACGCTTCCTGATTCCAAAACTAATTACTAAGCTACAGTCATCAAAACAATGTGGAATGGATATAAAGACTGATATATAAGCCAGTGGGAAAAAACAGAGGGCTTAGAAATGAACTCCGATGTATATGGTCAAGTGATTTTTGACTACGGTCCAGGACCATTCAATAGGAAAGGGACAATCTTTTCAACAGATGGAGCTGGAAAGACTGTATGTCCATGTATGAAAGAATGAAGTACCCAGAGCTAAAGCCGTTTGCAAAAATTAACTCAAAATGGATCAAAGACCTAAATGTAAGACCTAATATACTTAGAAGAAAACACTGGGCAAAGGCTTCAAGTCATTGAATTTCCAGTGGTTTCTTAGATATGGTACCAAACATATAGGCAGCAAAAGAAAAGCCAAATTGGGTGTCATGAAAATCACTAAGTTTTGTGCATTAAAAGAACTATCAACAGAGTAAAAAGGCGACTCACAGAATGGGGGATAAATTTGTAAATTGCACATCTCATCTAATAGGGGATTAATATACAGAAAATATAAAGTCCTAAAATTCAACAAGAAAAACAAACAACCTGATTCAAAAATGGGCAAAGAACTTGAACTGACATTTCTTCAAAGAAGATCTACAAACGATCAATAAGCACATGAGAAGATGTTCAACATCACAAGCAAAATGCAAATTGAAACTACAATGAGATACCACCTCACACCCATTAGGAGGGCTACTCTCCCCAAACTAGAAAAACAGCAAGTGTTGGCGAGGATGAAGAGAAATTGGAGCCCTCATGTATGTACTCTCGGTGAAAATGATACAACCACTGTGAATTGATGGTTTCTCAATAAATATTTGTTCACTGGATTCTCATATGACTCAGCAATTCCACTTCTAGGCGGCTACCCAAAAAGTTGAAAGCAGAGTCTCAAAGAGATACCTGTGTGTTGTGTTAATAGCAGCATTTCCCACAACAGTTAAAACACACAGGTCCATTGACTGATGAAGCAACATGGGGTCCAGCCGCATGATGGAAGCACATTCGGTTTTGAAGAGGAAGGAGATCTGACAGCTGCTACCGTGAGGACGGGCTGTGAGGACACTACGCTGAGTGAAACGGACCAGTCACCAAAAGACAAATACTGTGTGAACCCACTCACGTGAGGTCTTCAGAGGAGCCAAACTCATAGAGACGGAAAGTAGAACAGTAGATGCCTGGTGCAGGGTGGGCGGGTGAGGGGACAGGGAGTCATTTAATGGGGACACAGTTTCAGTTTTGCAAGATGAGGAGCATTGTGGAGGTGGCTGCTGGGAAGGTTCTGTCACTACGTGCACACACTCCATGCCGCTGGACTCTCTACTGTACCCTGGTTTTGGTGGCAAATTCTATGTTATATGTATTTTACCACAATTTAAAAAATATCTGGGGTGGCTCAGTTGGTTGAGCGACTGCCTTCAGCTCAGGTCATGATCCTGGAGTCCTGGGATCAAGCCCTGCATTGGGCTCCCCACTCATCAGGGTGTCTGCTTCTCCCTCTGACCTTGCCCCTCTCATACTCACTCTCTCTCATTCTCTCTCTCTCAAATAAATAAACAAAATATTTATAAAACAGTTCTTTAAAAAAATAAGAAAATAAAATTTAAAAAATAAAAATCCTGAGAGGCAGAAAAAATATTGACAAAGAATTTGAATAGGCATTTCTCCAAAGAAGATACATAAAAAGCCAATAAGCACCTGAAAAGATGCTTGACATTATTAGTCAAAATCACAATGGTGGGCTACTTCCCACCCCCAAGGATGGTCAGAATCGAAACGCTGGACGATGACAAGGGCAGGAGCAGGTGCAGAGAAATGGGGACCCTCGCACGCTGTCAGCTGGGACAGAAAAAATGGGGCAGCTGCTTTGAAAAACCATCTGACTTCCTCAACTGACAGATGATAGTTACCCTAACCCCAAAAAATCCACTCCAAGTCACAGATCCAAGAGAGGTGGGCACACACGTGCACACAGAAACGCGGGCATGGGCTTTGCAGCAGCACTGCTTAGAATGGTCTAATGCCCGTGAGCAGACCCGTCATGAGTAAATGTGGTCTGTCCATAGGTGGGGTATTATTCGGCCAGAGGATGCAATGAGCTTTGACACACGTTACGACATTGACGAACCTGGAAAACACTACACTCAGGAAAAGAGGTTAGTCACCAAAGTCTATATATTTATATGACTCTATCCAGAGGGTCCTCCCTAAGGGAGAACTTAGGGGAGTTCTCCAGGGAGGCTAAGGGACTAGGAACTGGGAGGCTGGCGAGGTGATGGCCAAACACTATCCTGTTCTTCTTGTCGATGATAAACATGTCCCGAATTGTGGTGATGGTGCTCAGCTCTGTGAGTATACTAACAGTGCCGAATGGAAGGGTGTGTATGTGAGCTAGCGCCCACTGAGCCTGTTTGTAAAGCCTCTGTGTCTATCAGTTTTAGAAAATCTGGGAGTCAGAGAAGCAGGGAAATCAGGCTCTAGGGGACACAAAGGCCCAAATCATAATGTGGGACATCCTGCAGAAAAACCCATATCCGGTCACTCTAACAAACCACTGGAGTCAGGGGAAATGATACACCACGTGGACCGCGTTTGAATTCTGATTCCAACAAACATACTATACAAAGAAAGAATATCTTTGAGATAGGGAAATTTGAATGTGGGAAGTAACTGTCTTTAGTTTTGTGGGCTGTAACAATGATGTTGTGTTGTGGTTGGAGGCCCCGCGCCCAGGTATTTACGACCGCGGGTTGCCTAGCGGTATGCCATCGCTCCTCCCCCCCTGCTGTGCATCGCATGCCGTCGCTCCTCCCCCCCTCCATCC
>PITA01028806.1:0-18796 GCA_004023965.1 Spilogale gracilis | reverse complement strand
AAAAAAAGAGCAGAATTTCTTAAAATTACAAAAAGTTCAAGAAATGAAAAGAAATATAAAACATTTGATCACCTCAAATTCAAAAATTTGTTTTCATCAGAATACACCTTGACAAGAGTGGGAAAATAAGATGAATGGAAGAAAATACTTGTAACACTTTTAACCCCCAAACTCTACTATAACCCACAAACTCGACTATACTAAAATGATCCCACTAACAATAAAAACAAAACAACCCATAGAAAAATAGGCAACCAACTTAAACTAGTATTGCACCCAGCAGGAAATCCAAATGATCAATTAAATATTTTAAACGCCTAAATTTACAGTGAGACACTGTTACAGCACATTGTCAAAAATTTTGAACTTTGATAATATCGGGGGTTGGCTCAGATGTGAAGCAAGTGGGAGTTTCACACGCTGACATTGGGAGTGTCAACCAAGAACCAGATGTTATGGAAGAGAAAAATCGAGGGATCTTTTCAAATTGGAATATTTGAGATGGCCCTTTTACAAATCTTTAGCTGAGATTATAGAATAAAAAATTGGTCAGACCAAGTAATTCCAGCAAAAAGAACACTTTGTCCAAAGGCCTGAATTGGTAAAGGGCTTGGCATGTTTAAGGAGTGGAAAGACAACCAGTGTGGCCAGGGAAGATGGAGCAAGGAGCACAGAGCCAGAAAGGCACAGCATTTGGTTAAACAGAGACAGGCAAGACGTCTCCTTGCCTTTGCAGGCCACTGTAAGGGTTTGGATGGTCATTCTGAGTGATGGGAGACCATTAAGGTATTTAGGCAGAGGAATGACACTCGAAGAACTGCATTTCTCAAAGATCATGTTGATAAGAACCCAACCCATATGTATGAGCAGAAGCAAGGAAATCACTCAACAGCCTTTGACAAAAATCCAAGTGATTAAAAATGATAACATAGGCCAAGGAGAAGTAGACAGGCTGAGACATTGGTGATGGCTGGGAAATGGTGTAAGGTTGTGTCACACACTCAGGAAATTCTGGAAGAAGATAAGGTTGAGTGTGGGCCAGAGAGAGAGAGATTATTGGTTCCATTTTGCACATGTCAATTTTGACATACATATTTTGCCTCCAAGTAAATACATAAAAGATGCATTTGCTGTGTATTTTTGGATCCAGAGGGTTCCCAGAGCTGGCTCATGCATGCTCTGCCTCGTTCAGTGATTGCATGTCAGTAGTTTGAGATTGGCCCTGGTTAGAATAGTTGCACCATGGAAATCATCAGATGCTACAATTCCAGGTGGGTTTGCCACCCCCCCCCCCCCGTTTGGAGAATTGGTTATTAAACCTTTCCCAGCACACTGCTCTTTGGATGACAGGGGATTGTCTGGTATCGAGATACAAAATGTGGGAGTCCTCAGAAGGCAGCTGGAGGTTCTCAGCTGTGCTTCATTAAGCAGCAATTTATTTTTTGCACATAGCTGAGAAGCTTAGCAGGGAATTCATTCATGCCATCCCCATAAAACTGCGTGTTGTTGACACATGAACGGCTGCCAGACTCTTAGGACAGTTTGGGGATACTTTTGTAAGAAAAGGAGTAAAAAAGAAATGTTTGTCAAAGAACCCCACTTCTTTTCCTGTTTCGGCCCTGGTAATGTGGCGAAGAATGTGAAAACAGTGTCACAGGTTAATGTGCATGTTCCATGGAAGCATCTGTCCTTGCTTCTTCAGGGCCTTCTGTGGCCTGGCACCAGCCGTGTCCACACTGGGACTAGGTGGCGGGACTTGGGCACACCTAGCTGCACCTGACCTGACATCCAAGCGTGAGCAAGGACACAGGAGGACAGAGCCCTGTCAACAGCCTCGCTCCCCTGCAGAACTGTGCCTTTCCAGGTTGCACATGGAAGCAGAGCTTAAGAAAACACAGTGGCTAATGTGTCTGACAACTGCAGCAAGACATGTGGTTAACGCTCCTCAAAGAAGGGCTCCCAGGCCCTGCAGAGCAGCAATCGTGCATGGTTTTCGGAGTGCCAACCTTGCCCTGTGGGAGGTCTTGGCACACTTCCAGGCATAACAGCTCCAATGCTGGTGACGGTAGCACCTTCCTCCCTCTAAGACCTTATGCTTTTCCCGGCATTTTCCTGATCGATTTCTCGTCTTTGTTTTTTACAACAGCTTTATGGAGTTGAAAGCACAAGGGCTACTATCTTCCTCTGTTTTACAAATGAAATAGCTAAGGTTCTACAAGTTTGGGTTTTAAAGGCCTTTTAAATTAATACGGACCACCCAGCAGTACTGTGCTGGGACTGGGCAAAATTCACTCCAAGTATTCCTATGTATCTGCCATCCAGCATTGTTGTTGGCATCCCTGGGCTCTTGGCCTCCCTACTTTCCCCACCGTTTCCCTGATTTGAATTCCAGGGCATATATCCTGGAATATATAAATTCTATATATAATTTTGTCTATTGGTGACAGACTAAAAAATATTTGGTGTAATGGAAACATCACTAGGATAAATATTTAGCTTACCAAGGTGCTGATTATTTTGAAAGCACATGCATTTGAGTATAGAAATAATGGTATTTATGTATATAATGAATGTTTGTGTATATGTGTGTGTGTGTGTGTGTGCGCGTGTGCACATGTATAGGTATACAATTTCAATGCCTCATCCTACAGACTCCTCTCAAATGCCCACTTTAGGTGGAGGCAGCTGCAGAAATGTGAAACCCACACTGGCTGTGATGGCCAGCTTCTAGGACACCCTAAGTCCTCACCTTCTGTGTAGTCCCTCACCATACTCAGCAGGGCTGACCTGTAAAACAAATAGGATCTTCCAGAAATGAGAGTACATGATTCCTAAGGCAAGGCAACAAGAGGCATTGTGGCTTCTTCCTTTCTCTCTTTGGGTGACTCACCTTGAGGGAAATCAACTACAGTGTCACAAAGACACTCAAGGAGCCAGACAGCAGAGCCACATGGAGAGAATCTAAGATCTCCTGCCAGCAGCCATGTGAGGGAGCCAGTTTGGAAGTAGACTTTCCAGCTCTGGTCAAACTTTGAGATCAAGCAGCCCCTGCTGACATCTGGACTGCAGCCTCATGGAAGACGCTGCCCCAGAACCATACAGCTAAGATGCTCTTAAATCTCAGATGCACAGAAACTATGAATTAACAACCCTTTAGTGTTGACTCAAGCCAGCAAGTTCTGTAGCAATAGACAACTAAAAATCACTGGCTTTAAAGCAGGCAACCTAAATTAAATTCAAGCTCTATCACTAAATAAGTAGTATTAGGAAACTCACTTCATCTTTTATTTACAAATTCTTTAGAATTGAAATAATAGCATCTACCTCAAAGCATTGCTTGAAGAGTAAACGTGATCACATAACACAGAAGATTCTGGCATGAAGTCAGCATTCTTGGGGTACTAATTCATTCTGGCTTACTCAGAACTTTCTTGATTTTAGCACTGAAAATCTGCCATCTGGAGAACTCCCTGAACTCCAGGCAAATTGAGATAGCTGGTCACCCTAGCACTCACTGAAAACTGGTTGAAGGTAAAAGGTAAAAAAGTGGTATATAGGAAGCAAGAAAATCTGGAAGCATCAGGTAGACTGTCCCACAGACTATTCACCTACCCATAAAGACCAATTCCAGCTATGAGACTACATCACTCTAGCTATGCGACCACACAGGGCTATAAAGTCAGGCTGCATTTCTTAGAAGTTCTACAGTGACCCTAGAGATGTCTGGTCCACTGGGACCTCTGCTGTCTCTATACTCTGGTCTTATGGGGACACTCTGGGTCTGCTATGGAGAAGACCACTCTTTCCGAAGAATGGAACAGGGCAGAATCCATGCCATTGAAAGAATAATAAAGAACATGCCACTGCTTCAGTAACTTTTGAAGTTTGGGGATATGACAGGGAAATGCAACTCCATCAAATGTTAAAAATGGCAGCTCTGGAGTCCAGTGTCAAATCTGACTACAGAGGCCCTTACCCTGCCCTGAGTCAGCCTCTACAAAAGCCCCAGGCATCTCCAAGGCTCTTTAGAGTCTCTGTTCTGTCTGGAGTTCTCACCTGTAAACCCCCTTGCACTATGCATGCACATACCCTCACAGACTCCTAAGACAATGAGCTTCCGCTTACCCTTCAGGTCTCATGCCAAAGTACTGCTTCTTCTTGGGAGGTTCCCCCAACTTCCAGGGAATTATTATGGCACCTAGTATTTATCTTGACATACTGTATTACAAGTTCTATTGTAGTTGCCTCTTTGTCTATCCTTGCAACCATTCCCGTCCCCCAGTAAGGACTGTGTCTTATTCACAGTATCTGGCAGATAATAGATGCTCAGCAAATAGTGGCTAATTAAATGCATCAATACATGAATAAATGTCTTTCGTTCCTCTTCGCTCAATTTTATGAAGACCAACATCGGGGACTCAAAGCAAAATGCTCCTTTTGCTCCCTGAGGAGTCACAGTTTGCTCCAGTTAATGAGTCAGCAAAGGTAGGAGGAAGCAAAGACTATAGGGTTCATCACTTCTATAGGATGCCCAGAGGTGGATGTCTACTGACAACACTTTGCAACAGAGAGCACCTGTCCTAAGACAAGGCCAGGTTTGGTAATGACTCTTGAGGAACATTTTGATCTCTGTCTATACCAATCACTTAAGAAGTCAAGAATAAAAGTAAAGTCTTCAATAAGTTTTGTTTTTTAAAAATTTTATTCAAATTCAAGTTAGTTAGCATATTGTTAATTTTAGGCATAGAGTTCAGTAATTCATCAGAACGCCCAGTGTTAATCACATCATGTGCCATCCTTAATGCCCATCACCCAGTTACCCCATTATCCACCTATCTCCCTTCCAACAACCCTCAGTTTGGTTCCTGTAGTTAAGAGTCTCTTATGGCTTGCTTCCCTCTCTGTTTTTAATCTTATTTTACTTTTCCTTCCCTTCCCAAATGACACAGACCTGCACTGGACCATTTGACAAACTCCAGTGTCTAGTAAATTCCCTATAATGAGGAGCTTCTGCCCTCAGCTGCTGAATTACCCACCCAGAGACACAACCAATAGAGGACAGGTTCGTCTGGGTAACACACAAAAGAATGATTAGCAGGCAGATCCTGAAGTAGCTAGCCCTCTGGACAATGATGGGAACCGTGAGGTCAATGACATGAGAGAGCACGTGTGCTGCAGTAAGGTCTGTGGCTTCCTGCCAGAGGCTCCTACTTCATGCATCACGTGTCTCATCAGAGAAAAGAATGTCTTCAAGAAATCCCAGTCACCTCAACATCTGGTTTACTGCTCTTTCCTGCAGCCCAAAGAAAGTGACTTGCTGCTTTCAAAATCAGGTGAAAGTAAATACAGGGACAAGATGTTTTGACAAACAGATTCATTTCATATGGTAAATAAGAGGGGAAAAAGGCAAAGCAAAACCTTAGTAGAGAGAAGCAGCAATGAGAGGGCAGACCACAATACATTTGAGGGGAGTGGGAACATTGAAATTCAGGCTCTACGAGAGCTCATCTCTTACAATGATAAACAGAGGGAGTGACGACATCTCATAAGCTTGCTTGACCAGAAATTTGCTATTATGTGACTGCTATTTAGAAGCCAAGCTTTAGGCTATATGTATTTCTCCAAGGCAGCGTGACACATCAAGGCACATGGAATGTCTCAGACTGAGCAGTGGAAGCTGTCCCTGGTATTAAGGAAAGGGAGCTAGCATTAACTGAATATCTGTATGCTTTCACATATATTATTTAATGTAATCCTTGCAACCATGCTGAAAAGACAGTTGTCATCCTTGCTTTATAAATTAGATTAAGCCACTGAATCAGGTACATGCAAGTAAGTAAATTTCAGAGCCAGGATCTGAACCCATAACTCCAAGTCTGCCATTCCCATGTCCTAGAATGTATAGTAGCCCTCTAGGCTAAGACCACCACATCGGCATCTTTGATTGCTTGCAACACAAGGGAGCTGAATGACTTAATTTTCTGGTTCCGTGGAGATTTCAGCAGATTCATAGCCAATCATAGCAGGCGATTGATCAGAGCATTCTCAGTAAGCATAAACTTAAGGCTAAGCAGTGCTTGAATTTTGCAGTCCTGGCTTCTACCATATTGAGAGTCGGTATATTTTCCACAAGATGGAGTATCAATATAACTGCATAAAACTCACACTCACTTATGCTTTTTTTTTTTTTCAAATTTGAAAATCCAAATTCCCCATCTGCTCACAGAGCCATGTCTGGAATTAACCAGACAGAGTGATATCCTTACATTATGGAGTGGGTGCACAGTTAAGGAAGTGAATTGAATTTACAGTGGTTACCCTTTTTTGCCAAGAAACTCATCCAACTGGGGTTGGAAAGCCAATCCTCAAATGTTGGGTATTAATTGGACTCTTGGCCAAAGCAATCACTCTATCAGCCAATTAAGGGCCTTGGAGCAAAAGTATACTGTCATCCAGAGCCAACACAGACGGCTTAAGTCCTGGTCACACACCATTTCTTTCCCTCTGCCGCCAAACTTGTGGCTTTGCCCCTTTGTCTCCAGTGAGTTGAATTTCCCCTCTTCAGTCGGCTGGCAAAATTAGGGGGCTTTTAAAGCACTCCAGGACCTGCCTACCCATGAGTATTAAAAAAGAAGCCACAGCTAGTTATTGGAACTTGTGGAAAGTTTGTGAATTTTCAGTAGGGGTCCTGGAGGAGTTTGTGTTCTTCTGGAAAGAGACAAAGAGAACTGGGGAGTCAAGAGGAGAGGAAATTCTGGAGGCCAGAGAATGGTGAAAATAGGATAGAAGACATGCTGGTTGCTCAGCATCTTTCTTTCCAACATGAAAAAGAATACATAATCAGGATCTATAATTTCTCTATTATTTCCAGCATCATATTTACTATTAATAAACATGTTGCCCATTACTTATAGGTAAGACAATAAACCAAAAGCTCTAGCATCCACTGGACTTAGGCTCTTAGAATCCCAACTCTGTTGCTTTCTAGTTAAAAAAATGTCCCAGGGCAGGGAAAGTAAATTCTCAAACCTGCATATTGTTGGCCTTGGATCACCAAAGGGTTTAAGTGAAAACTATTTCACACACTTAACACACAGTATGTACTTAATAGGTGTGAGTAACTATTGTTATTGTTCTCTGACCACTTTTTCAAATCTTCCATAGCCTCTCCATTTAAATAATAAGAAGAAGCAGGAAGAGGAGGCAGAGGAGGAAGAGAAAAAAAGAGGAGAAGGAGGAGAAGGAGGAGAAGGAGAAGGTGAAGAAGAAGGATAAAATTAATGTCCAGTTTGGGCATTATTCAATATCCAAAGCTGGATAATTTTTTTTCTAACTTAGGCTGATGGCATTCTTATATGAGGACACAGGTAGACCAGATAAGCCCTGGGAGATTTTCTCAGTGAATTGCCTAGCATGTGAATGTTCAAGCCCATGTATAAGGAGCACTAAGTCTCTTTGGATATTGACCAGAAAAAAGGAAACTGCAATGCAACTTTGGCCAAAGAGAGTATGTTTGTTTGAAATATTCCAGTCAGTGAGGAAAAAGTGAAGGCTTTTTATGGCTTGAATTATCTGGAAAACTGCTTCAGACTCCCAGAGTATCCAGACAGTGAAGTGACTTTCCTATAGCATATAATCCATACCGGAGCCCACAGATGCAGTCACAACCAGTTTATGAAAGACTGAACTAGGAAGATGGGAGATAAATGTTCCCTGGCTGGCAGTTACCAGCTCGCAGGGCTCAGTGGAGCTAGCCACCTTCGTCTGGCTGAATGATGATGCCACAGGACAGTGTTGGCATGGCCTGACTGATCGGAACAAAGCCAACTGTGATATTCAAAAATACATAAAGGTAACATTTTGATCTTTCTGATATTATTCCCAATAGTCATCCAAGATGTGTGACAGTTGGCTTTGTCCAAGAAGAATTTAGTGGCTACCAAAATGACAATTCATGGAGTAGCCTCAGGATTCTTTATTTCCAAGCCATTTTTTTAAATGGAAAAGAAATCATCCCTATCCCTTCACCTCTGCCCCTTGACTTCCTGCCTCCTTCATTAAATATCCTTGTTATATTCACATTTCTTAACTTTGTTCCCTTTGATACACCTGTCATGACAATGAAACCAATAACGATGATACAGGCATTTGTCTATCATGTATTTTTATTGAGTTCCCTCCATATAAGTGAAATAAGCGGGCCCAAGGGGACTGGGTTCACACAGCATATTGAGAAAATATATATGTTCTTATAAGTGTCAAGGGTTTAGTGGCAAAGCTATTCATTTACCAGTAGGTCAGAGCCATGTGCCAAGGAATTTGAAGACCCTAACAGAAAAGATGGAAAATTTTCTTCAAGGCAAAGAGAATCATGAAAATGGGCTGCAAGTTATAAAATGAACCACGAGAGATTTGTAGATAAACAAGCATGTCCCCTGGGCTAAGGTGCTCCCAGTCCTCCCTGTCATGTACCGCCTTGCCAGTTCCTAGTTCCGCTGTCAGACCAGGGTCTTGACAACACTTGCTGTGCCCAGGGGGACACTGCAAGTTGAACCCTGCAGCCCTACTCTGCCCACCATGAGATACAGCCTTTGTGGCATCTGTGGTCTAATACCCAGATACCTAGAGCAAGATGGACTTTGGCTCCAGGGGACACTAATCCAGAGAACCTCAAACTTACAACCATAACTTTTAAAGACTGCATTTTAAAATTTTTGTTGCATTTACAGGTTGAAAACTTGTGAGTTCTTTCAATGGCATAGAAACAGCAGTATTAGTAAAAAATACCTATTGCTATAACAGAAGCCGATTATTACTCAGTTGTACCCACTTCTGTCAACATCCATGAGTAAGGTGCTTCAAATACAAAATTGATCAGAAGGCCTACTTAGTGCTAAATGTCCTGAACACCAAAAGGTCAGGCCAAATAGACACATGAAAAAGTACTCAACATCCCTCAGCATCAGGAAAATACAAATCAATACCACAGTGAGATACCACCTCACACCTATCAGAATGTCTAAAATTAAGAAGTCAGGAAACAACAGATGTTGGTGAGGATGCAGGGAGAAGTGCAGCCAGTGCAAGCCAGTGCAGCCACTTTGGAAAACAGTATTCCTCAAAAACTTGAAAATAGAGCTACCCTACAACACACCAATTGCACTACTTGGGATTTACCCTAAAGATAAAAATGTAGTGATCCAAAAGGGCATATACACCCAAATATTTATAGCAGCAATGTCCACAAAAGTCAAACTATGGAAAGAACCTAGATGTCCATCAACAGATGAATGGATAAAAAGATGTGTGTGTATGTATATGTATATATATATATATATATATATATATATATATATATATATATATACATACATATCGCAATGGAATACTATGCAGCCATCAAAAAGAAATGAAATCCTGCCATTTGCAATGACATGGATGGAACTGGAGGGTATTATGCTGAGCAAAATACATGAATCAGAGAAAGATAATTATCATATGATCTCACTGATACGAGGAATTTGAGCAGGGTGGCATCTCGTGGGAGGTAGGGAGGAAAAAAGAAACAAGATGGGACTGGGGAGGGAGAGAAACCATAAGAGACTCTTAATCTCAGGAAACAAACTGAGAGTTGCTGGGGGTTGGGGGGAGGGTTAGGGTGGCTGGGTTATGAAAAAAAGGGTCAGGCCAGAGCTTTTCAATCCCTCCTGCTAAGATCACTGGCCTGGGTCCTAGGTGCCAGCATGGCAAAGGAGGGCAAAGAGAATGATTATCATCTTCATAGCTACCATTACCAAACACAGGGTGCTAAAAGCTTTATATCCAGTCTGATTTATCCCATCACCAACCCTATAGAAGAAATAGTTCTGTGCACATTTTATAAGTGAGGATTCCGAGGCTTAAAGAAACACAGAGTAACTTACCTCTGTCACACAGTTACTATGCTGCAGGATTTGGGATCAAAATCAGAGCCATATAGTATTTAGCATATATTATAAACTCCCATCTTAACTACTCTGTCGGTGCATCTCAAACTTGAATGTGCATTCAAGTCATGTAGAGAATGTTGTCAAAATGCAGATTTTGATTCTAGAGGTCGGGGCAAACATGAGATTTGGTTTCTACCAGGCACCCAGGTAATGCGGGTGCCACCCATCTTGACAACCACTTTGAGAATGGAGGGTCTACATGCTACTTACCCCTGTATGTCTGAAAGGGGCACCCACAAGTGGCAGAGGGAGTGGTGAAGAGAAGGAAAAAACAGGAAGGGAACAAGCTTTCCTTCTGCAAAATGTCCCATCCCATAATACATATATGAAAATTAAGATACCCACAAAGTCACTAAGTTTTTTCCATGAAATCTCTTAATTAGGAGATAAATACCGGCCCCATGTATCTATTTCACATATCTTTACTAAAACACTTGGACCCCAATTTTGCATTTTAAGAAATCAGCCCCTGGGAATAATAACTGATGAAAATCCTTCCCTCAGGATGAAACCCGAGGACTAGGTCCAATCACAATTGAGTAAGTATGAAAGTTTGCAAGTGTCCTGTCACTTGCACTGTGGGAAAGTAAAAGCTGCTTCCCTTCAGGGACACCTCAAAGTCATGCAAGGTCATAAAGACTGATCTCTCAGCTGGAAGTGGTGCCCATGACATTTCTCAATGACATTTCCTTCCTCGTGGAGCTTCCTCATGGAAGATAGTTTTATTTTCACTCAGAGCATCAGGAGTGATTCTTGAGAGCACATTGAGGACTTGGAGGAATACTCCAGAGATATCTGTGAGCATCTGAGACTCCAGGCCTGCACTCAGCACTGGAAGTAACTCTGGACCGCAGCAATGTGCCTGGACCTGACCAGGGCAAACATTGCCCTTTGGGCTTCTTTTGTCCCATTTGGCTCCCCCTCTCATTTGTGCGCATCCTTTGTCCTCCCCACACCCAGAGAGCAAAATCAGGAAGTGCCCAGAGCAGACATACGCCCTCATTCTTGGCAGAGCTCATCCTTCCTGGAGAAAACTTGCAGTTCTGTGGCCACCCTTAAAGAGTGTGGTGAGGGATGTGTTTCCATCCCAACTTTCATAAGTCTGTGGCTGGAAATTTCAGGGAGTGATTCTTCCATGAAATTGTCGTCCATTGACCCATTCATTCAACAAATATCCACTGAGTGTTGACAATGCCGTAGGCCCTGGGATTCCAGCAGTGAGTGCAACGCAATCCCTGTGCTTGAAAAATTTAGAGTCTAGAGGGAGAGAAAGACATGCAAACAGATCATGATGATGCATATCGTGCCCCTGAATTACTTCCCATTCTGTGTGTGGGCTTGGGCTTTCAGATGCTGTAATAGAAACTTGCTCACAAGTTGGAAAGAACAAAAAGAGAGCACCTACACCTGTTGGGCACCTACTATGTGCCTGTATTTGACAACATTCCTTCACTACTTCCTAATCATCGTGCATCTGAAAAATGGGAATAGCCCAATAACAACTCAGGTAAACTTAGGAGGCTACTCTCAGCTGGAGACCGGCTGCCCAGGCTCCAGCCCACGAGAGGCCATGGGGAGCCACATCTCAGCCCCACTTAACCCTTTCTTGGGGGCTCATGTTGCTGGAGAGCGGGAAGGAACACATTCAGCATCACTGAAGCCTCACAGCTCTACAAATGGGGAAACTACAGATGCATGCATTTAAGAAGGTTGTTCAAATTGTCACAGCTCATAAGAGGTAAGATTGAGATTCAGACCTAGCCCATCTTGTTTCAAATTCATGAGACTTTCCCTTTGGTATGACATTGCCTCCAGCTCCACCTTTACTGAGGGAAACACTTCACTGAGGAATGGGCCCTGGGAAAGGCATCTTGACAAATGAGCATTGGCTTGGGAGAGAGGCGAAGAGAAGAGATTTCCAAGCAGAGGAAACAGCAGGTGCAGACACACAGGGCCGTAAAATAGATTTTTCCATCCCACATTAAGAACCATATAACAGCATTCATTCATAAGTAATGAGAATAAAAGGAAACTAGTCATTACAGCAAGTTACTTGTAATCATTTCCCTCCTCATCTTTTAAGGAGAAAGGATACTACTCAGGCAGGTTAGGTTTCCAGATTTATGCTGCTGGCTGAGTTGGGAGATGGAGGGGAGCCATCAGATGTGGATAGTGGGCTCACTCAGGCACCTGGGAAAGATGAGGTGCAGTGAAGTGAGGTGAACCTGTAATGGGAGAATGAGATAGAGACCAGAGGCAGAGTGGGAGTGGGAGCAAATTGGTAGTGGAGAGAATGGGAGAAGCAGCCAGACTTTAGAGCAGAGATGACCGCGGGAGTCTTGCTGCATGATAGCAATCCACAGCCAAAGCCCAACAAAATTCCACGGTTTCTCAGAGTGAGGAGGCCATGTCAGGAATGACCTATGGCAATTCGGTACATTTGGGCTGTATAGTTGATCCATAAACATGCTTGAGAAGCCCTATCCTGTCCACCCTACCGCAGCACCTGCTGTGCTGAGCCATGAGAATCCACTGAGGAACAGCCCACTGTCTGCATGAACGCAGTGAATCAGAGCAGGTGGACAGGCCCAGCCAATGGTATTCGGACAGGGACAAGGCACCTCAGCGGGAAGGGCCAGCACCTGGAATCATCCTTGTCCATCCTGTTCCTGTCTCTGGCGATTATGAATCATGCTGCTGTGAACATTTGTGCATGAGATTTTTACACACATGTTTTTATTTCTCATGGATATCTACCTAAGAGTAGAATTGTTAGGACACAAGGCACTTCTATGATTAAGTTTTTGCACTTACCCAATATCTTACTTATTAATTTTAATTATACTCTTTTTAATTTTTTTTAATTTTTTTTAATTTTTTTAAATATTTTATTTATTTGACAGAGAGAAACACAGCTGGAGAGGGAACACAAGCAGGGGGAGTGAGAGAGGGAGAAGCAGGCTTCCCGCCGAGCAGGGAGCCCGATGTGGGACTCGATCCCGGGTCTCCGGGATCATGACCTGAGCCGAAGGCAGTCGCTTAACCAACTGAGCCACCCAGGCACCCCTAATTATACTCTTTTTTAACTTGTCTAGGAGAACTGGGACTTCTCTGGTCTAAGTGGGTCATGGAGGGACCTCCAGAATCCCATGAATGGATGGGTATGTACAATGCTCAGATGTGGGGTGTACTTTAGGGCACATGTATGTGTGTGTGTGTGTGTGTGTGTGTGTGTGTGTGTATGTGTGTGTGCGTACAGACAGGAGAATGGAAAGAGCAGGGAGGCAAAGAGGGAGGCATCTGAGTAACTGATGGGCGAAATGACAGCTAGGCTTGAAGGTGGAGAAGATATGGGGCGAGGACACAAGAGGGATTGATGGACAGAATAAGAAACTCTTGGGGTGCAGGCCTGGAAGACTTGATGTGTTCCCATGTCATTGATTGAAATAAGGAATAATGGAATAGAAACTGGTTTCATGGGATGGCTTTGGTTTCCTGGTTTTGTTCCTCTCAACACACATTCACTTATTTTTTATTTAAATTTAATTAATTAACATATAGTGTATTATTACTTTCAGAGGTCAAGTTCAGTGATTCATCAGTTCTACATGACACCCAGTGCTCATTCCATCACATCCCCTCCTTAATGCCTGTCACCCAGTTACCCCATCCCCTATCCTCCTCCCCTCCTGCTATCCTCAGTTTAAAGTCAAAAGGATATGCCTGCAAATTGTAATCAAACTGTCATCAGGGCTACTATAAAGGAGTCTAAAGTGTAGAGTTTCCTTTTCTTTGAGGCTTGAGATCTAATAGAGACAACAATAAAGAACAACCTGAGATGGCATAGACACAAAATAAAGTTCATTTTTAACATAGATGTATTTATTTTAATACATACATATGTGAGTACAGAAACCAAACATTGACTCGAATTAAGAATAGTTAGAATGTATGATTTTTTTCAGCTAATGGATGGACTATTTTTGGAGTTTGTGGGATAACTAAATATATACCATTAAAGAAGTAAGAATAAATTGGCAAAACCAAGAATACAGTGAAGCTATTAAGAGGATACCAACAGACAAACAATTAGTTTCCTGTAACTACCATGACTAATCATCCTAATGTGTGTGTCTTAAAATAACAAACATATTCACTCACAGAAGGAGGCCAGAAGTCCAAAATCAAGGTTTCAGCGAAGCCAAGCTCCCCACAGAGGCTCCATGGAAGAATCTCTTCCTTGTCCTTTCTAGCTCCTGATGGCTCTTGGTGTTCCTGCACTTGTGGCTGCATCCCTCCAATCTTTGCCTCTGTGGCCCTATGGCTTCCTCTTCCTCAGGACTCTTTGATCTTCTCTATGTGTCTTAAATTGGATTTAGGATTACCAGATAATCCAGGATGTTCTCCACATCTCAAAATACTTAAATTACATCTGCAAAGACCCTTTTTCCAACTAAGATCACAATCACAGGTTCTGGAAATTAAGTGGTAGAAATAGATGGGGCTTCCATTTTATAATGCATTTCATTAAATTCCATCCAGTGTTCAGGCTCCTTTATTCTCTTCTCTTAGTTGCATAACTATTGCAATTTAAGCCACTGTGAGTCTCCAGCATTAGCTTTACCATATCATTTTGGGTCACAAGCTCACAAAAGACTACATTTTTTAAAAAGATGATTGTCAAACCAGATGCCAGAAGTTCTCCTGAGACACTCTATAATTCAAACCACAGACTCCTCGAGCTATGTTTTAAGAAGGACAGTCCTATAATAAAAATACTGTGTGTACTTCCTCTTGGCCTTCCAGAAGCTAATGGCACAAAAACCCCATCACCTGTGAGCAGGCAAGATTCTGGAGCCTGTTGGGTGAATACAGAACCAGTACTTGCTTGAAATCTGTCATTTAGCCAAGAAAAAGTCACCTTGCCCACAGCCCCAAGACCAACATGTTCCAGGGACATAGCCTGTTTTATAAGGCATGTCTATGGAAAAAAAGATTTTTTAAGAGTATCCCATTTCTTTAATCTTTCATTCCTCAAGGTTGAAAGAATTAAAAAAAAAAAAGGTAGTTTGTTTGGGCCAGTGAGAGAGGAAGATTGGGGCTTATTTCTGTTAAATTTCCAAAAGAAAACTTTGATTTTCTTTGCATCCCAGATTGGTCAGGGCTGAAGTTTGTTGCATGGCTATCAATGAAAATATATTGGATAGTGACCCAGAGGGCATAAGGCAGAATGCCCAGAAGAGGAGGAGACTTGTAAAAAGGATTAGAAAGGCCAAAGGAAAGAAAAGAAGTGGGTTTTTTGTTTTAAAGATTTATTTTTTATCTGAGAGAGAGAATGCACGTGCCTGCATGCATACGGGAATGGGGAGAGGGGCAGAGGAAAAGAAAGAGAGAGAATCTCAAGCAGCCTCCTCGAAGAGCATGGAGCCCAATGTGGGGCTTCATCTCAGGACTCTGAGATCATGACCTAACTGAAATCAAGAGCCGGCCACTTAACTGACTGAGCCCCCTAGGCATCCCTAGACGAGAAGCATTTAGCAAGAAAATATTTAGATATACAGTAACTATGTGTATATTTTCTCATTTTAATGGATCAAACGTCTCTATTCATTTATAACATTTTGTTTTTCATTTTAGTGATAATTCTGTGACTCAGACTATGTAACAGTTAATGGTGTTATTTACTGCCATAAATCAACCATATTTCCATCAGTGTGCCACAATGAAACAGAGAGAACCTTTTATTATTATTTGTTTAAAGAATCAATTTAAACCATTTTATAACATTTCTTTAGCAAACATTAGCACAGGTATGAATCCAAGCCCTCAGTGACAATTCTCATGCATGAGACTAGCATCTGCCCACCTGCCTTACTTCTGTTCAGTGGAGAGAGCTTCTACTTCGCTTTATTTTTCATGCTGTGCAATTACATTTAGGTTTTTCTTTTTTTTTTTTAAGATTTTATTTATTTATTTGACAGAGAGAGATCACAAGTAGGCAGAAAGGCAGGCAGAGAAAGAGAAGGAAGTAGGCTCCCTGCCAAGCTGACAGCCCGATGTGGGCCTCGATCCCAGGACCCTGAGATCATGACCTGAGCTGAAGGCAGAGGCTTTAACCCACTGAGCCACCCAAGCACCAAACATTTAGGTTTTTCAAACATGTTGTTCAATATATGCACACACATACACAAACACACACACATACACACATGCCTCAAGTAGTTGAAGAAATGAGGAAATGCTCCAATCAAGCAAAAATCACCTTTACTTCTCTTGGTTTTATTTCCTGGATGTTTCAAGCAATTTAATAATATATGTAGTCATATAAAATCTCTATTACCATATAAGTATCTCAACATTTATCTTTATTTTTTTCCTTTGTGTTTCTGTTGAAAACTACTTTACTTAATAAAAAAATCTTGGAATGCAGCATTCCTTTGAATAAAAATTCCATAAATAGGCCAGAATTATGTAGGAAGTAAAGTAAGTGAGGACTAGTATTATTCACTTATACTTACAGATTAATACTATATCATTAAATTTTCAGTTCCTATGATTAAAATAACATTTATATCTTATTCAATTGGCCAGGTTTAAAAAAATCAGCTCTTGAGAGGCAAAATGCCCCAAAGCAGAATAAACTATAATGCTTAGAATGCATTGCCTCCATTACTCAACAAAAATAAAACGTATAATGTAAATGGTAAAGTCGCAGAGAACGGCTGGAAAATATTGCCCTCTTGATAGAAGTTACCTTAATTATGAAATCATTCCCAAGCCAGGATGTCATCATTTAAATTTGCTTTTCTGTCCCCTGGGTAATATTTCACTATTCTGTGTCTGACTAATAAAGTCTATCTCAGTTGTTTATTGACAGTTATTGATGTTAGTTGCCAAACCAATAAAATACCGAAGCTCTATTATTTATCACAAGAAATATGTGTGTTTTATAGACATTTATAGTAAAATTTTTGCGCCTTTTATAGGTTCTGTAACCAATACTAAGTCTCTAAACATCTAAGACAGTTTCTGCCCTAAGGGCACCATTTCCCAGCTGTTGCATTAAAAGTCAGTCACTACCTATTTTGTAAGGTTTTTAAATTAATACATATTATAACTCCACATTTAATTAGAGCTCCATTCACCCAATAGGGCACCTACTAGATGCCAGGTGCCATGTCAGGTCTGGGGGATAAATAAGATCTTACCAGTGCAGGGGGGCTCAAGTTCCCTGATCCTCTAGATAGTGTAGGCTTCCATACACAGAAAGATTGGGAGAAGAGCGATGAGGATATACCTGCCAGCTTTTTCTGAAATCATAATTTTAAACAGAAACTCTTTAGCAGGGAGTTTATAAGACAATTATCAAGCAAAAAGTCATTAGAATAATAATAATAATAATAATAATAATAATAATAATAATATTGTAATAACATCACAGATAATAGTCCAACCTGAGGGACAGAATCAGGTGATGTCTACAATGGACCAAGTAAATAGGAGGTGGGGGGACCCTTAGGGGCCAAACTTGCATATATAGCCAAAGAGCTCAGAGTGGTTTCCTTCCTTCCTTCTTTCCTTCCTTCCTTCCTTCCTTCCTCTTTCTTTCTTTAAAAAAAATATATATATTTTATTTATTTATTTGACATAGAAAAACACAGAGAGGGAACACAAGCAGGGGGAGTGAGAGAGGGAGAAGCAGGCTTCCCGTTGAGCAGGGAGCCCGATGTGGTAGTATTCGATCCTGGGACTCCGGGATCATGACCTGAGCCGAAGGCAGAGGCTTAACGGCTGAGCCACCCAGGCACCCCTCTTTTTCTTTCTTTTTCTCCTTCCTTCCCTCCCTCTGTCTTCCCTTCCTTCCTTCCTCCCTTCATTCCTCTTTCTCTCTTTCTTCTTTCTTCTTTTTTCCTCCCACCCTCCCTCCCTCCCTTTATTTATTTATTTATTTATTTATTTATTTTTTTATTTAATTTCTTTCTTTTTTTTTCGAGAGAGAGCATGTGCCTGGAAGGGGCTGAGGAAGACAGAAAGACAGAATCTTAAGCAGGCTCCACACCCAGCACAGAGCTGACCCGGGACTCAGTCTCCCAACCCTGAGATCATGACCTGAGCAGAAAAGAAGAGTCAGATGCTTAACCAACTGAGCCACCCAGGTGCCCCTCAGAGTGGTTTTCTATGCTATTAGATCTTTCTATGACCTGGAATTAGATCTTTCTAGTGCTACTTAGATACAGATGAGTTATAGTTATATGCAAATTCAATTGAGTCTCTTTATTTGCAGGGTCTTGAATAATCCAATAATAAGCCAGTGCTTCCAGGGGAAAACCAAGCTTTGGGTTCCTTTGAGCCTCTGGTCATCTTTTTACTGACAGATCAACACAGAACCTTTTATGTGCATTGCTGTTTAAAGACAGCTTCTTTAACATATCGTGTTTGGCTCATTACCAGTGAACTCATCATTGAGAGCATTATAATTCATGCCTAAATGCAGTGCACCTAAAACATGTATTTTCTGCTTGAGGCACATCACGGGCTTCTTGGGCTTAGGAAGACTAGAGAGCAAGCACTTCAGCACTCTGCTTAGGGATCACTTTAAAGAGCAAAGACACCAGAAAAAGCACAAAAATGCAGAAACTGGGGCACTAAATAGACCGTGACAGCGACACTTGTTTACAGCATGAGAGCTGAACCAAGGAGGCAGCGTGTCATCTTGCTCAACCTCACCTGGGACCATGTCCATTAATTGACTCAAATTTTTGGATGCCCTGTGCATGTCCATGAATGATCACAAAAGTACTGCATGT